>VDFB02279221.1:0-13601 GCA_007258455.2 Sequoia sempervirens | reverse complement strand
GCCTTTCTTTGCAAAAGTAGTATTATGTATGTTACAAATTGTGTTTATTCAATTGCACATGAGCTTTTAATTTGTGAAAATCTGTTTTCCTTCTTGAAAGTGTGTGTATGTCAAACCTGTTTGTATGCATGATCTACAGAATCTCGTTATGCAGTCCCATCTACATCAACAGTATTCAAGTGTAACTCGAGTATTTCATTGTTCCTGTCATTTTTGGTGCATCACCTTAGAATTTAGCTTTCAATTTATGTATTCCTTCTCCCTTTTTCTCACAAGAATCAGTAGTTTTAGGTGATACCCAAAGGAAGCCGGCCTTCTCCGGAGGTTGATCTCTGTTTACAAGAAACCCACATCTTAAGAGGTCTTCCCATGTTACACTGAGGTGTTGAACATTAGGTTTAACAAGGGTGCAATTTTAGGAGATAACAGTTTTTGGCACGCCCGGTGGGACTCTGAACTGTTTCTCAGTTCATGTTTATGCATTTTATTGTTGTTGTTTGGTGTGTGCAGCAGTAGTCTCAGCCTTTTGGAGGCACTTTCTTTACATACCTGGCAACTCCGAGCTCAAATCTTCTGGTTTCACAGGCACAAGTGTTGGTATGTCTCAAAATAATCTGTTAATTCTAAGTTTCCAGCTCTTTGACTGAAAATATGTCAAATATTTATGAAGATTCTCATTATTACCCTCCATATCATGAGTATGTTGCTCCTACACATTCATATCAGAGTATATTGGACCTGCTCCAACAGATTGACCATACGTTGTGGGATCTCAGTCAAGGTCTTCACAGTATGAAGATTAATGATATTAGTAAGGTGCTTGCATGCTTATCTAGGATGTTGGTTGATATCAAGATGCAGCAGGGTACCATTATGCAACAGCAAGAAGCGGCTGAGCAAGTCGACTTTTATGATCAAGAAAGAGTGGCAAAAAGAATCTGGTTCGAGGAAGGCCTTGAACAGGAAATAGCTGCTAAGGAAGAACAAATGAAGTTGCTCTCTGCTCAGGTGCAGAATACTCAAGCTTACTCAGATTATCAACATCAACTAGTGGAGGAGTTGCAAAAAAGGCAATTGGAAGAGAACCTTGCCCAGCAGCTGGCTACAAAGGAGGTAGAAATGAGGCTAAAATTTTCCGAACAGGAGGTTCCCAAGTACAAGTTTGCCAGCTTCAGGCAAAGTCAGCCTCTTGACTCCCCTAGTAAGTCTTCTCAGTTTGAAATTCCAAGCTTTAAGGGATTCAATTCGATGCAAGAGAATGTAGTACCTGAACAAGATCAGTCCATCATCCCTCAAGAGCAGCCCATTGATCCAGATGACTTACTCCTCAAGGAGAGAATTAGCAAAGTAAATCCAATGCATTTAGCTGTAGCATGTTACCGACTACAGCAAAAAAAGCTCAAACAAGAGGAGAGGCAGGAAATAGGACAGCAGACAGTTGAAGATCTTCACTGGAAGACAGAGGATACCCAAGCTTCACTAGAAAAAGAGCCACATAAAGAAGAACAATTGGTTTATTTCCTTGATCAACTACCTGGTTATGATGAGCAAGATGAAGAGAACATGCAGGTTCCTGTTTTACCAGTTGGTTTGGAACACCCAGAGAATATTGCTGACTTCTTCGATGAACTTCCTCAATTTGTCGATGAAGATGAAGATCTCACATGCATGATAGCATCTATGCCTGGTATGGAGCAACTAAATGATAAAACTCATCTAGATTTAATGCAAGATTATGAGTTAGATGATATCATAGGAACTTTTTGTTCCAACATAGATGATGAACTAATATCATATGAAAGGGAAGCATGTGATCAGCCCATTCAAGTTGGTGAGACTATTGAAGAAGTTGTTAAAGATAATGCCTTGCAGCATGTGAACTTATTAGATGAGCTCCCCCACCTTGTTGAAGAAGAGGTGTATTTTGTCATGGACAAAGAGCATAAGGAACCACAGTCAGTAGATTTGTTTTCAGTTATCCAACAGGGATATCAGCTCCTTAGTCAAGAGGATCAGACTGTAGCAGCCAATGAACAACCTGTACATTACCTCCAATCAGCATCTTTTCAAGGAAAACATGAAGTCTTTAGAGATCAACGAGAGGCCAGCAAGGAGAGTTCAAGTTTTACCCTTACCAAAGGTTGTCCAGTCAGGTACCTAGCTCAGATGGAGTCCAATACAACACCAAGGATGAATCTTACACCCAAGCATGAGGATATTGCTCAGGAGGAGCACACTCAGGTTACCTTTCCACCTCAGAACGGGAATGTTTACATTCCATATGAAAAGGTTAGTAAGCCTAAATATGTTTTGCAAGAGATCTTGCAGCGATCGGTTGAATTGTCATGCCTGCTTCATTTCTCTTTAGTTGTTCTCCAGCGTAGCAAACATTGTAATTTTTTTAGAAAGGGCAGTTATTTCACCCAACCTGTTAATGGGTTTGTTTGACCAATTTCTTACTGGTTAGTGTAGGGTAGCTTTAGTTGTTATTTCTTTCCCTAAGTGTTGTTTCAACACATGTAAATAGTTTTATTTCAGTTTTTTTCCCCTGCTTTCAATATGTTTCCAAGTGTTCTAGTAAGTCTCAAGATGAGTTACAGCCATGTACAAAACTGCTCTTGATCTTTTCTGAGTTGTCCCAATGACTCCATGTCCAATGGATAGGCCTAGGCTACTGGTTTTATGTTTAGCAGGCAAACATCCAACAAAGGTCGCCAGAAATGTTACCTAATTTTCACTCTCAGGCTCAATCAAACAAGGCATCTATGTCGCAAGTGTTCATAAGGGCCAAATGGGATTTTTCCATTGAGGGTTAGTTCATGCATCTGATGACATTTCACGGGGACTCAGTTGGGAAGCCTACTTTGTGGAAATATGCCTCAATAATCACAGGTTGAAGCCTCCATTAGAGCCAAGTCGGTATGACATCTTCATTGTCTGGCCGACTAGCAGCTTTGATGCTTTATGTTTTGAACAGGTCGTTGTGACCTAGTTTTTGTCTTGCCGAACGCTTTCACTGAAGACCCTATCGCTGACAAGAGGGGTTCGGTATGACCTCTTATCGCGTGGAATTCTTTGGTCGATAGGCCATTCAATCGCAAATCGGGGAGACTCACGGCAACCACAGGCTTCGGGATAACCTATAGCGCTCGGTGAGAAGTCCCAGCGAAGACAAGAAGTCTCGCCAACAGCAGATGGTGTCAAGTCATCGGGGAAACTCTCGCCGGAAGAAATACTGTCGGTAAGAAGTCTTACCAATGTGAGAAGTCACACCGACTGCATTCATTCGGGGTAACAAAGAGTCTTAGAGAGAAGTCTTAAGGAGAATGTTATGTCTCGTCGATGGTGTTGATGTCTTTGGTATAACTCTTGGCAACGGATGGATACTTCGGGGTAAGTCTTTGAGCTCACTAAGAAGTCTCGGCGACCCGGGAATGTTTTGGCGACAACGAAAAAAGGTTCGGCAGGAGTCTCCCCGATAACGGTGTCTCGCCTAAAGATGGAGAAGCCTCGGCAGAAGATGTTGGTTTCAGCAAAGGATGGAGGGGTCGCTGTGAAGTCTCAGCGATGCCCAAGGGTCTTGCCGATGCAGAATGAGCCGGAGCAGAAAAAGAGAGATCAACCAGATGTCTTCCCGACATGAAGGAGCTCGCCGAAGTATTTTGGTTTCAGCGAAAGGTCACACCGACATCGGGGGGTCTCGCCACAACGAAATGAAGCTCGGTGGAAGGTCTCCCTGACTCTAAGACTCTCGGCGTAGGAGTTGAGTTCGCTAAGAGGTCTCGACGATAAGATGAAGTCTTGTCTCGGCGATAAGATGAAGTCTTGCCGAAGTGCAACGAAATGAACCCTCGCCAAAGCAAGGTGCCTTCGGCACAACCTCTTGCCGAGATAGAAATGTCTCCTCAACCAAAAGGTCTTGATGACTGTTGTGAACAAGTGGGGGTCCCACTGAGGACGCATCCGGGCTCGCCAGGAGTTGGGGCTTTCACCATGGGGTCCTGGCGACTATCTGAGGTCTCGCCGAAGTGGAATGGCTTCGGCATAATCTTGTGAATTCGATAGAGAAGGTCTCCCCAACTCGATGATCTCTTGCCGACTAGTGAACAACTCGGTGAAGGAAGGGACCTCGATGTGAGGTCTGGGCGAAGAAAGGGTGTATCACCTAAGGAAATGCAGAGCCTGGGTAGGTGAAATGCGTTCGGGGTGACATCGATAAAGTCATGCTGATATGATTTGTAATGCGAAGCTCGGGGAGACTCAGAAAGGAGGTCTTACATTTGATAGGATGTCTTCCCGACTTGGTATGGTCTCAGCGATAGAAGGAGATCTCGACATGACTCATTAAGCCCGCTGTGACCTCTTGGCGATAAATGGTTGTCTTGCCGATACATGAAGGAGGCGGCATTGGCGAAGAGAGAGGCCTCGACAGGATGTTTCGCCGACCCGGTAGGGTCTTACCGAAGTGGAGTGAGCTCGGAGCGAAAGAAAGATGGACTCTTAGGGCTCGCTATGACTCTTGCCGACAATAATGAGTCATATCGATAAGTTACAGAATGATATAATCGCATTGGGGAGACACGATGAGTGTCTCGCCGACATGCGATTCTGACTGAGCGAGCCTTTGACCGTCGGCAGTCTCATGTGGCGTATGGCCAGCCAATCAGAGGGAGCTACGGGCGAGCGTGGCAACTTGACCGGCGCCAAGATCAACAGAATAAAAGCAACGTGTATATGTTCTGATGCAGAGGAGCATTCAAAGCACTCGGTCGAAGAGGTTCAAGGAGGACACGAGGATCATAAATGAATGCAGTAGTTGCGAAAGATCTGAGGGCCTCTCCGGGGAGTGATTCTTCACTGACATGGACACGCAGGATGAGGCATTAATTTCAATCAAAAGATCTAAAGATAGATTTTTCTGAAAGATAGATATTTTGTAAGCCCAAAGGGGCCAACACTTTTTGGTATATAAGGCATTTTTGCCTTCTTGTAAAGGAGTTCTCCGGTTGTTTTTCTAAAGTCTGTGACCCTTTTGCAGTCCTCTCTCAGATTAGCAAACTTCTGTAACTCATTTTGGAACATGTTATATAATACTTACCTTGGATACCATTGATGGTTCACTCTTTGCCCTCTGATTCTTATAAAGTATTGTGCATTTTTTAAGTGATTCATAAAGCTACTTAGTGAAATCTTTCTTTTCCTTATAGCTTTGTTTCATGCTAGCATGCCTTTCTTTGCAAAAGTAGTATTATGTATGTTACAAACTGTGTTTATTCAATTGCACGAGCTTTTAATTTGTGAAAATCTGCTTTCCTTCTTGAAAGCGTGTGTATGTCAAACCTGTTTGTATGCATGATCTACAGAATCTCGTTATGCAGTCCCATCTCCATCAACAGTATTCAAGTGTAACTCGAGTATTTCATTGTTCCTGTCATTTTTAGTGCATCACCTTAGAATTTAGCTTTTAATTTATGTATTCCTTCTCCCTTTTTCTCACAAGAATCAATAGTTTTAGGTGATACCCAAAGAAAGTCGGCCTTCTCCGGAGGTTGACCTCTGTTTACAAGAAACCCACATCTTGAAAGGTATTCCCATGTTACACTGAGGTGTTGAACATTAAGTTCAACAAGGGTGCAATTTCAGAAGATAACAATAACAAAATCCCAAACCTTAATCAAGATGTAATAATGAAACACTGATAAAGATTGATCCAAACTTAATCGAATTTGATATTGGAGTACAATTGAAAAAATAACAAGCCAACCTAAAATTCCTAATTGAAAAGAAGGATAAACCTTAAAGTTAAACTCCAGGGCATATAAAAATGTCAAGTTAACCAAATAATATATATATATATAATGAAAATAAAGGTTTTCACTACAATTTGCCTAAGGGCAAATAAGTAAACAATAATTATCCCTAGGATTATGAGGGAGGACTAATATTACATATTATAAATAATGTGAAAATTAAATAAATTAATACAAGGGCACTTGGTAGATCCAATGCAAATATCATTGTAACTAGTTTCAAAAAACAATTTGATTCTTTTTTTAAAAATTACGCAGGATGCCCAATCTTGAAAAGAGAGCGTCCACTCCAAAGTCTTGAATTTTTTATAATAATAATAAATCTATATATACACAACTTTAAATTTTTGCCTACATTTTTATGCTTTATTTGAAATTAAAAAGTGATTTAAACCTTTTATTATAGAGATTAGATATTTTTTAATATATCTTATATATATCTCTCTCTATATATATATATATTCCTATTTTATCACTGATTCTACCGCTAAGGCCATGGGTAAAACTTTACACCATTGTTCTTTTGAGATCCATAACTTATGCCATAGAAAGCCAATGTTCTATTTGACGTTACTTCTGTACGTGGCATAAAATTTGACCATAGAATACATTAGGGGTTCCACGAGTATGTATAGGAAGGAATGCACTTTTCTTCATGTTTGTTATTTCTAAATATTTGTCACTACAAAGGTTAAGTGGAATTTGCACCATTCTGAGAGCAATCTTAAAAACTGAACTTAAAATGTTCCGTCCAGCTCTTCATATATAAGATAAGATACGACATTAATGTTCACGAAAAGCCAAAATCTTAATGAAATGATTATGATTAAGATTTAACTCTTTAACTTCCAAGTTTTAGCACATTAATTTCCACATATAAACTAAATGGATTATTTCATAGAAATATCAGTTAATCAAAGGGGCATTCAATTCCCTGTTGTACGAGTCATGGCTGTTTCAGTAAAATTTGAGTTAAAAACTCTACGTGTTTCAAGTGTCCTTCCTGCCAAATAATCTACCAATACGTTGAAGAAAATGCCTTAAATTTACTTCATGGTTCTCTTCACTTATCTTAATCTAAATCCTTCAGCAAACCACAAGACTGCTACTGAAATAATCAAATATATGTATCTTGATGCACTAGTGCCATAATAGTCCTAAACTGGTCACTCGCGTTCATCTAAAATTGTAGAGTGCAAATATTTGAAAAGAATGATCTTAGCTTCAATATTATAGAATGTATGGATAAAAGCCTGAAATTTAGGCTTGGATGCCATGCTATAAGTGAAATCTGCACTATCTTGCAAATTTGCTGTCTAATAGTGAAAGATCAAGCACACCCTTAATATGAAGCGGCAAATACACTTAACTCATTTTTTTACATTGAATATATAATATTGAAGAGACTGATTATATGAGCATTAATCCAATCACATGGCTTGGCACCAAGACTACCCTTCAAGGTTACCCTTATGGTAGTGCCTACAAAACCAATGCATTTGCAATCGATCTGCCAAGTGGCATAATGCTTGTTATCAAAATCGTTAAAGCAAGGTCAAGAGAGGAATTATCTAGGTGTACTTGATGGAAGTATCCAAAATTGCTTGCTGGCCACCAGCAACTTTTCTTTGCCATTAGATTCTGGCTCAGATTGATGAGTTTCTGTACTCCAGCGTATTTTACTGGCAATCTTTGCAACCTTCTCCAAGACAATCGGGGTGTCTCGAACTACAACAGTTCCTTCGGGCCGAAGAATTCTATCCATTTCAATCATTAAATCAACAAGGCTACACCTGCACATATAAATACGATACAGATGAGCACCAGATAATCTTTACCTCTGAACTCAAATATCAATTAGGACTTTTCTCCCAGAGAGAAGATGAGAAAATATAATTCTTCAAAATAGAATTGCGAACAAAACAGGAGGGCAATTGAAAAAACACAAGCACACCTGTTGCCCCCTCTACTCGTATCTCTAATTAAAGATGCAATGCCAACCACATGAATGAAATCATATGTTCGAGGGTAAGTAGAGAAAGCCTCACACCTGCAGAAAGAGGAAATTCGGTAAATTAGCATTTCCACAATGAATATTGGGAATATTACATATTATTACCCAGTTGAAACTGCATGTATACCAAAACCTGTGATATGATTGTAAAAATCTAAAAATGCCCTTGCTCCTTAAAGCAACTTCCAAACTCCAGGATAACCATATTCTAATCAATTTCTTAAAATTCCTTCCACACAAGAAATCATTTAAAGGATATGAACAAATCAAGCATGAAAAAAAGCAGAACATGCTCTATATTTGTTGGATATTTTATCCAAAGTAGACTTAGTTTTGCACTTTAGGAGCATTTATCAAATGTGAGGCACGCGTCTTATTTGAGACACCCTACATCTATAAATTAGAAAATTAGATGAACTACAGAAATAGGACTTTAGGTCATGATGGTTGGCTTTCCACAGGTTGACATCCTCATGCAACGCCATATTTCAAAATGAGTACACTAGCTCTGCACACCGACTGTAACTTTTTCTTCTTCCGATTAACAAAAACAATAAAATTTTGTCCAAAGCTCATGTAAGTAGAGTGCTACTTGAGAGGGGTTTAAAAAAAGCTTCAGTAATAGCAGATTGTTAGTTTTTATCTTTTGGTGTGTATTATTATTTGCTTTAGTAAATATGTCAAAATTTGCACAATTAATCAAGTCAAATAGTCTCACAAAGTTAAACTAGTCAGAACAGAAATATGTCGTAAAAGAGACTTTAAGCTTTAATGGTCTATGGAGCAAAATTGAAAACAAAAATGGTCCAAACATCCCTACAAACACTTTAGAGATAGTCACATTTAGTCTCAAAAATCAAACAGCTTTAGCAATAATACAATGCTCTGAACATCTAAAACCTATGTTCATGATGACTCGTCCACAAATAGTTGGGAGATCTAGCATACATTAAGTGACTTGTATGACAAACAACAATGGTACAAACCGACCTAGTGTCTCAATTGTATAATCAGGAGTAGTCTAAGAGTGTGGAAATCAGTGAGCATTTACTAAAAAATGAAAATACTAGATCATAGATAGAAAATGATGGGTTTGACAAAGTTGACAACTGGACCATGATAACAATTACCTTGAATGATCTTCCCTCTTTATATAGAAAATTTTTAGAAACATTGCAATTAACAAACACCATGACATTTTATAGACTGAGATGAATCTGTTCTGAAAATCTGAGGTCCACATGACACTGGGGCAAGGCAGCAACTGTCTAGTCTCTACCACAATTGTAGAGGCATGTATTGTTTTTGATCTTTCTAATCTAAATTTATGGGGAATCTGAACAGTTTAGGTTTTAGACCCAAGGATGCTACCCCAACTTTATCATTACCAATCTGTTCCAGACCAAAGAGCTTTGATGTCGATTGTACCTGACTATGCAACTTCATTCTTGGTTTCTACTTTATCAACCAACAAATCAAAGGCATTTCCTCTAACTTTTCTCTTCTTTTGAACAATTTCTTGTCTATAACTTAGCTCTTCTTCAACCTCAAACTATTTCTTCTCTATAAAGCAAAGCTTGAGTACTAGATTAGGCTCTTCTCAGCTTACATGCTTGTTCTTTTATTTTCAAAACACTATAATCCAAAATATTTATTTAATTAGTACACTATAAAATAGGTAAATAGATTCATCTGTTGATTTTGGTGAACAATTTGGTTTCCTGCCTCTTAATTTGGTTTACCTTACTCTAACAACATTCAACCTTCCTCTTCAAACACTGAAACACGGCCTTTTCACATTTGAGCCTCTTTCTTCCCACTTCTCTCCCCTGTCCTCCCCTTGTTCATGAGCCTTGTTCACCTTAGTTCCCTTCCTCCCCACCATAGTACCCATCTTAATCCCTCAATGTCCTCTCTTCCTCCTCTTTCCCTTCCTCTGTGCAGTAATCCTATGGATGTTCCTCCTTTCATCTCCACTTCATTTGATGAATTTGATCATGAGGCTTTCCTAGCCCAAGTTGAGTTTGACAAATGCAAGAAGCTTGCTAACCACTTAAAGGTCCTTCAACACATAGTTCGCTGACTCACTAAGTGCTCATGATTTTTTTCAAGCAAGTTGCTCGCAGGTAAACTCATGACTGACCCAGTAGAGTTCTCAACGAGTTTTATGCCTAACTCACCATGAGTACTTAACAAGTCCAAGCATAAAAATCACCATACACAATTTAGACATGTCAACACAAGAAAAGCACTCATTCGACGTGGAAAAAACATGGCTTTCAGCCTTTCTAAAATCTAGCCCACTGTTAAAGGTCACACAGCAGTTGAGCATCCTTTAGCATTTTGGTATTAGTTTATAGCAAATTTGAAGAGCAGATTTGAAGAATTTTGGGCTTCTAGGTTAGTTATTTTTTTTCTAAGCATATAAATAGTTTCTAGCATCTTCTGTTAGGTCTGGATACACGATTTACAATTTTACATGTATTGAATTCAATTACATAACTGTTATTTCTTATTTATGGTAATTTTTTATGGAAGCAATTTTTGGTGTTTTTTCCTAAACATAAGGCTTATGCTTTAGAGTCAAAAAAAATGTTACTTTAGTTAAATTAATTACTGCTATTGCTGTTCAATTATTGTATTACATTTCAAATGCAATTCATGTGAATTTTATTTTATTTTTTGTCATGTCCCCTTCTCAGTGACATCTCTCAGACGACAGGATTGGCCTATCATACGACCCTCGTAGGCTGATGGACTGGATAGGGGGTCATCTCGGAGCTTGGCTCAGCTTCAGTCAGCAGGGATTGATCAGTTGTCTTTCGTTCTGGCTCGATCGGAGGTCATTTGCAGAATTGCTATTTTTAGAGTTCTTGGCAGGCAGTGTGGGACCACTGCTGTTTTTAGATTTGGCTGTGGCGGCATCAGGGATCCTTCAGAGTTCGTGGCATCAGACGAGAGGGAAACGGACAAGTGCGGAGAAATATTAATATTTAATTATATTGATTAAATATTAATTATTTAATGTTTATATTATAAAGTTATAATTTTAAATTATAACTTAAGTGATTGCCTTGAGGGGTGCGCCCATCATCAGAAGGGGCCAGTTTCACATTTGATTTAAATTAAAATATTCAGCTGAGAACTATGGAGAATTAAAAAGATTAAAATATGAATATTTTAATGAAAAAACCTATTCTTAAGGAAATCGCACTTTTCAGCCTTAAGAGGGTTTTGCATTGGGATTTGTGCCATTATGTGATTATTGAGTTTTGAAACTGATCAATTTTGGTCTGAGCCTGAGACTTAGGGTTTCATGTTCGTTTGCCTTGGGGAACGAGCCATCTCCAACGGAAAGCAATTCAGAGAGTGTGGAATACCACTTGATTTATTGCCACAGAGGTTTTCTTATTCAGAGAAAACTACAGAGCTTCAGAGATTGTCCATTGAGAGTTTCTTCAGTGTTCTGTATTCAGAGTTCATCTATCAACTGGGGCGCATCATATTCAAAGACATAGATATTGATTTGAGGAGGCCGTACCAATATTTATTGCTGCTGTACTTCACCAGGCCGTACATTTCAGTCAAGCCGTACCTCCTCCAAAACACGTGTTTCTTCTTCCTAAAAGAAACGCCTCTTTATTGTGCATCAAACCTTCTTCATTTGAGGCGCCAACCTTGCTGGAGTCCTCTGCAGACATCAGGCAGTGGGAGAAGAGGAGTATGTATTGAAGCCGTACAATTCTGTACCTCATTAGCAGCAAATACCAGGTTCTTTTCATATTAAAATTCATTGTTTTTGCTCATTGCATGTATCTGGGTATTTGTGTAATCAGTTGAGAAAGTCAAATAAAGATACTGGCGTCCTTATTCATTCAATTCCAGAGCTATTTTATTTTTATTGAATTTATTTCAAATTATTGTCAAAATCGTACTTTTCAAGTATTGCATCAAAAACACAAAAAAATTGCAAAACCCTAAAACGTCAGAAAAAACTCAAACTACAGTCAGATTCAGTGTTAGGGGGAAACAGGGGTTTCTACAGTGGTATCAGAGCCTGATTCTGCCATCCTAGGGTTTGGCCATCACATGCAACCAGAGGAAATTGATACATACAGGTACTACACTCGCAGACGTGCCTTGCTTGAAAGGCAACGCAGTTTGAGCAGGCAGCCTTAAATCATGGCCGATGGAATGATAGGGCTGAGAGAAATATATACCTCAGACAGATATCCCTCTATAACAACCGGTGATCGATGATGTCAGGTCTTACTCTCCACACTCGAGATCTTCGCGGTGACAACGCCGACATCCGACGATGTATTACAAAGAAGCCGTAATGGTGTAATCGCAGGATTGTGAACTGAGGGAGACCGCCACCACATCGCGGACGCATGATGTGGAGTGATGTCGGGTCACTCTGAGAGCACCCAGGGACGTTGTCATCACGGATACCGAGCAGGGCCTGCCAAGGCCCACGCTCACCTAGACGTGAGCCCGATGAGGCTATGCCAGAGGAGGATCGGGATGATTTGTTTGCTGATAACCTTATGGCAGCAAACGAGGAGTGGGAGTTGATACCTCCTGCAGTCAGAGAACGGAACACTTTTGACCGTTTTATCACACAGAGGCGTGAACACAATAGGGCTCGTCAGGATTGGAGACCCCGACAGCAGAATAATGACCTCAAACATGCAAACGCAATGTGCTGAATCCGGAGCAATGTTTGAAGGCAGTTGAAGATGACAGCCCAAGCTTGGATTAGCAAGCTTGATACATTCCTTACCTTGCGTCCGATGGCTGAGAGAGACGCTATCCGTTACGCTACACTGCACCTCGAGGGAGTAGCATATGACCGGTGGCATCACGGTATGGTGACGCTACATCATGATAGGATCACTTCATATCAGGAGTTCGTAGACAGGCTGGTTGAGAGATTTGATAGGAAGGATCCGGAGACTTACTTCAGAGATTTGGCACAGTTGAGGCAGAGTGGCAATCTCGAGACATACATCAGCGACTTTCAGAGACTTTCCGTCATGGTTCCGAGCATATCGGAGAGGCGGTTGGTAGTTCTCTTTATGGAGGGTTTATCAGAACCACTTAAAGGCTGGATAAAAGCCTTTGACCCTCCATCATTACAGGAGGCGATGAGGAAGGCACGTAGCATGGAGTTCGCAGCCCCGGCAAATAAATTTAACTCCAGAGGTTCTTCATCGTTCCGAGACAACAAAGGGTTTAATAAAAACAATGACAAATCTGATTATAACAAAAACAAATCAGATTATAGAAACGATTCGAAGGGTAAATCAGCCTTCCCACCCTTGGATCGTGAGGCCCTGAATGACCTTCGCAGGAAAAAGTTATGCTTTTACTGCAAGGGACCGTATGATGCCAATCACGATTGCCCTCTAAGACCTAAGGGCAAGGCGAATCGTGTTATGTGGGCATACCATGAAGACTCCGAATCAGAAAATTCAGAGCAGCCTGAGCATTCAGATGAGTCAGAGACAGAGACTCCAGAGCATAGAGTGGAGGTAGAGCCCGAGCTTCAGATACAGGAGGGCAGATTGTCTAGCATCCAGCAGGAGGGTTCTTTCCGGCTCCGCGGTGTATTAGCAGGTCAGAGGGTCATTACCCTATTGGATACAGGAGCTACACATAATTTTATTGATGCTAGGTTCGTTGAGAAACGAGGGCTTATCACAGAGGAGTTTGAGGGCATCAGAGTCAAAGTGGCAGATGGGTACACTTTGAGATGCGAACGCATGATCAGA
>VDFB02279220.1:0-23144 GCA_007258455.2 Sequoia sempervirens | reverse complement strand
CTAACAAAGTTGAATCCGCAATGCTTGATGTTGAAGATGACAGCCCAAGCTTGGATTAGCAAGCTTGATACATTCCTTACCTTGCGTCCGATGGCTGAGAGAGACGCTATCCGTTACGCTAAACTGCACCTCGAGGGAGTAGCATATGACTGGTGGCATCACGGTATGGTGACGCTACATCATGATAGGATCACTTCATATCAGGAGATCGTAGACAGGCTGGTTGAGAGATTTGATAGGAAGGATCCGGAGACTTACTTCAGAGATTTGGCACAGTTGAGGCAGAGTGGCAATCTCGAGACATACATCAGCGACTTTCAGAGACTTTCCGTCATGGTTCCGAGCATATCTGAGAGGCGGTTGGTAGTTCTCTTTATGGAGGGTTTGACAGAGCCACTTAAAGGCTGGATAAAAGCCTTTGATCCTCCATCACTACAGGAGGCGATGAGGAAGGCACGCAACATGGAGTTCGCAGCCCCGGCAAATAAATTTAACTCCAGAGGTTCTTCATCGTTCCGAGACAACAAGGGGTTTAATAAAAACAATGACAAATCTGATTATAACAAAAACAAATCAGATTATAGAAACGATTCGAAGGGTAAATCAGCCTTCCCACCCTTGGATCGTGAGGCCCTGAATGACCTTCGCAGGAAAAAGTTATGCTTTTACTGCAAGGGACCGTATGATGCCAATCACGATTGCCCTCTAAGACCTAAGGGCAAGGCGAATCGTGTTATGTGGGCATACTATGAAGACTCCGAATCAGAAAATTCAGAGCAGCCCGAGCATTCAGATGAGTCAGAGACAGAGACTCCAGAGCATAGAGTAGAGGTAGAGCCCGAGCTTCAGATACAGGAGGGCAGATTGTCTAGCATTCAGCAGGAGGGTTCTTTCCGGCTCCGTGGTGTATTAGCAGGTCAGAGGGTCATTACCCTATTGGATACAGGAGCTACACATAATTTTATTGATGCTAGGTTCGTTGAGAAACGAGGGCTTATCACAGAGGAGTTTGAGGGCATCAGAGTCAAAGTGGCGGATGGGTACACTTTGAGATGCGAACGCATGATTAGAGATCTTCCATTACGCTTGAACAACTATGAGTTCAAGGCAGATTACTATGTTGTCAATATGGGAGACATCGATTTAGTATTGGGAATGAAGTGGTTGAACTCACTGGAGGAGGTCACACTTCGTCTCAAGGATATGGAAATACGTTTTGAGGTCGACGGGAAGACTCACATTCTTAAGGCAATACGGGACAGCGACCTTTAAACAATTTCCTTTCGCCGAATGGAGCGGCTCATGCGTCATGACATGGTAGAGTGGGCTGCCGAGTGTCATTTAGCACCTTTACAGGAGGGACAGCAAAAGACAGAGTATCATCTGGACATTCAGAAGATCAGAGTCAAGCATGATAAGGTGTTCAGTGATATTCCGCCAGGTAGACCTCCAGATAGAGGGATAGAGCATATTATTGAGCTCGAGGAGGGTGCAAAACCCATCATGATAACTCCTTACAGACATCCGAAAAGATTGAAGGATGAGATTGAGAAGACCATAAAGGAGTTACTGGCTATGGGTCACATTAGACCTAGTAAGTCGCCGTTCGCTTCTTCTGTTGTATTGGTGAAGAAGAAGGATGGAACGTTGCGCATGTGCATTGATTACAGGGTCCTGAATAAGAGGACAATTAAAAATAGATACCCGATACCGAGGATAGATGAGCTTATTGATGAGCTCCATGGGGCATGTTATTTTACTAAGATTGATTTACGGTCGGGTTATCATCAGATTAGAGTCCGTGAGCAGGACATAGAGAAGACAGCCTTCAGATGTCATTGTGGGCACTTCGAGTTCGTAGTGATGCCATTTGGGCTCACTCAATGCTACCACCTTCGCCTACTATGAATCGTGGTATTTCATTCTTTGCCGAGGAGTTTGTGTTGGTTTCTTCGACACTGACATACCGACTCTGGCAGAGCACCGCCCATTTAGAGACCGTGATGAGCATCTTGGAGAGGAGTCCTTGTAACGCCAAGCGAATCAAGTGCTGCATTTGGGATGACCGAATTGTTATACCTTGGTCATATTATCGCGCGGATGGAGGCGATGGATCCCGAGAAGATCCGGGCCATTGTTGATTACCATTGGCCCACACCGCTAACCCGGTTACGCTTGAGAGGGTTTCTGCGGCTTGTGTGGGATCGCAGATTCGCGAATGGTTATTCACCTACATGCAGCCCGGCGACGACATTTGATGAAGAAGGGGGCGCTGTTTGACTCGGCTACCGTGAGTGTTTTGAGAAGTTCAAGGAGTTGATGACCACTTCGTCCTCGCTTTGGCACGCTGACTTCACGGGCCGCTTTTGAGCTTCAGCGTGATGCATCAGGTGAGGGCATTGGTGCGGTGCTTATGCAGGACAAGCACCCGATAGTTTATGAGAGCCGCAAGCTCAGAGGACCCGAGAGGTTGTATAGCATATACGACAAAGAGATGCTCGCGATTATGCATGCCTTAGCTAAATTTAGGCAATATCTTGTTGGCAGCAAGTTTTGCATCAAGACTGATCATAACAGTCTTAGACACTTTTTAGGGCAGCGAGATCTCAATGACAGACAGCAGAAGTGGGTCAGCAAGCTGCAGGCTTATGACTTCGATATTTCATATATCAAAGGTACTCAGAACGTAGTGGCAGATGCACTTTCACGGAGACCGTATTTAGGCACTATGGTTCGTGATTGCGCAGGATTGGAGGCATTTGATAGTGGCAGAGTATGCCAAGGACAATTGGGCCTCCAGCATTGTCGAGGTATCAGCAGTAGATACCAGGTACACACTTGTAAATGATTTGATCATTTACAAGCACAGGATATTTTTGATTCCCGGTTCTGAGGTGAAGAACATGGTTATGAGGGCCTTTCATGATATTCCCACAGCAGGACATCCCGGTTACTTCAAGACTTACAGGCAGATACGGGAGAGGTTCACGCGGAAAGGTCTCAAGAGAGATGTTCTTCAAGATGTATGCGGAGTGCCCGCTTGTCGCCAGTAACGCTGTGAGAATACTCACCCTGGTGCCTACTACGCCCACCTCCTCGATTCTCTACGTGAAGTGGGAATGCCTGTCGATGGATTTTATCACGGGCTTGCCTAAAGCCCAAGGGCGTGATTGCATATACGCGGTTGTGGATCGGCTTACGAAGTATGCCCACTTCTTTCCGATCACCACGACTCACACAGCTACACAGGTGGCAGAGGTGTTCTTTCGAGAGATATTCAGACTTCATGGGTTGCCTCGGAGCATCGTCAGTGACAGAGATAGCCGGTTCCTGAGTAACTTCTGGCAGGAGGTCTTCAGGCTTTGCGGGACCGAGCTTACACCGAGCACCAGTTACCATCCACAGACAGATGGGCAGACGGAGATAGTTAATAAGTGGGTGGAGGGATATCTCAGGAACTACATAGCAGGGCAGCAGAAGGCGTGGGTCAAATGGATACATTTGTGTGAGTATTGCTACAACTCGACATTCCATATGACCATTCAGATGTCACCCTTCATGGCGCTATATGGGTATGAGGCCGAAGCTCTCTTTGATCCGTTATTGAGCTTACGAGTCGAGTGCCGGAGGTTGGTTGCAGGAGAGTCGTGACACTATGAGGGCTCTCAAGGAGAATATTGCAAAGGCACAAAATCAGCAGAAGCAATATGCAGATCAGAAGAGGACGGAGGGGCATTTCGAGGTTGGTGATATGGTTTACCTCATGCTTCAGCCCTACCGTCAGTCCACTCTTAGGAAGAGTGGGTCAGAGAAGCTTAAGCCGCGCTATTACGGTCCTTTCAGGATCCTGAGGAGAGTTGGCTAGGTGGCTTACGAGCTTGAGCTTCCAGTTGAGAGCAGGGTACACAATGTATTTCATGTGTCACGCCTCAAGAAGGCGTTGGGTCATCGTGTTGTACCATCTGCAGTGTTACCACCCTTAGATGATGAGGGTAAGTTGATTCTAGTACCTGAGTCCATCCTGGAGTATAGGGAGAGACAGTTGCGTCGGAGGACTATCAGGGAATATCTGGTGAAATGGAGAGATTTGCCGGTTGAGGATGCGACATGGGAGAGTGAGGAGATTCTGCAGCATCCGGCATTGAGATTGCTTGAGGACAAGCAATTTCAGGAGGGGCGGACTGTCATGTCCCCTTCTCCGTGACATCTCTCAGACGACAGGATTGGCCTATCATACGACCCTCGTAGGCCGATGGACTGGAAAGGGGGTCACTTCGGAGCTTGGCTCAGCTTCAGTCAGCAGGGATTGATCAGTTGTCTTTCGTTCTGGCTCGATCGGAGGTCATTTGGCAGAATTGCTATTTTTAGCAGCTTCTTGGCAAAGTAAAGGGGACTAATCGCTATTTTAGCGCCTGGCCGTATGCGATCACCGTGATTCACTCCGTGAAATCAAGACGACGGATCAAGAATTGGGTTAGAAACAAGGGAGATATTAATATTTGATCGTATTGATTAAATATTAATTAATTGACATTTATAATATAAAGTTATAATTTAATATTATAACTTAAGTGAATTCCTTGAGGGGTGCGCCATCATGAAGAAAGGGGCCAGTTTGATATTTTTAATTAATAATTAAATATTCAGTGGAGAACTATGGAAAGGTGAAAATATTAAAATATGAATATTTCATTAAAACCCTATTTTCAAGGGAATCGCACTTTTCAGTGTATTTGAGGGTTTGCCTTGGGAATTGAGCCCATTATGTGTTTATTGAGTTTTGAAAACTGATCAATTTTGGTCTGAGCCTGGGACTTAGGGTTTCATGTTCGTTTGCCTTGGGGAACGAGCCATCTCCAACGGAAAGCAATTTAGAGAGTGTGGAATACCACTTGATTCATTGCCACAGAGGTTTTCTTATACAGAGGAAACTACAGAGCATCAGAGAAAATCCATACCTTCAGTTATTTGCAGTTATTTGTATCCAGACACCATCTATTGCTTTTGGCGCACCTTATTCAGAGATTTGACATTGTTGTGAGTGAAGTCCGTACAGCATTGAAGGCAGATCTGACAGGCCGTACTGTACCAGCAGGCCGTACCTCATGAAGAGCCGTCCTCATCAAATAAAAATCAACGCCTTTATCTAATGCTTCCAGTTTGCTCTGAAGGAGGCGCCTATATCAGCTGATGAAATTGTGCATGCCAGAGGGAAGGAAAGAGATCATATTTATTTCTGCTGTATTGATTTGTACCTTCAGCCGTACCAGAAAATCAGGTTCTTTTCCCAATAAAAATTCTTCTTTTATGAATTGTTTTCTTCTGGGTATCATTATAATCACTTGAAAAGTTGAATAAAGGATACTGGCGTAGTTATTGTTGCATTTCCAGAGATCTTTGATTTTTAGTGAATTTATTAGCATTTATTGTCAAAATCGTACCTTCTCATTATTGCTTCAAAAACACAAAAAAATCTCAAAAAACCTAAAAACGTCAGAAAAACTTGAAATATCAGTAGATCATTGTCAGAGGGAAACCAGGGGTTTCAAGCATAACTACAAAGTTACAACTAGCCATCTTCGACACTGATTTCCGGGTGACCGAGTGATGCTAGGACTAAGCAGGTGTATTCATTATGAAGTCTGCAGAGCAAGGAAGAAATGTCTGTTGGGAGTCATCAGTGCAAAATCCATCATTTAACACCTCAAAGAATTAGGCGCCCTTGATTAAATTGATTTTCAGGTGCCAGACTTACCATTTCTCCAAACTGCCATCTGATGCTTCAAACGGCTGTTGACAACAAACAGTGAACCCTGCTGACTGAATAACAGGCTCACTGCATGACTAGAGGTATTCTGCATCCAACAAATATATGCAAGGCATCTGAAAGCTGCATTAAGGACCCCAAAAGTAAGGGTGCCCCTGGCCTGAAAAGGCACAAACATCATTTTGACGAAAGTACAACTCTCAATCAGATGCCCTACTTTGACCTCTGATATCTGGAGCTGGGATGGCCTAATTCGAGCATCGTCTGTTTCAACACGTAGCCAGAAGGACCTACGAGAGATGTCTCTAGAAGCGACGAAGCAAGAAAACTACTTCTAAGACCTCAAATAGAAAGGCGCCTTTCCCAAGATGGAATAGACGACCAGACTAGGCCATTTTCTGAGCCTTCTTCGTTTTTCAGTACTTTGCAAAAGACCTCGCACGTACGAGTGTTTGCCAAATCTCAGAGGCTGACGGCTGGGCTCGTTGGATAACTAGAGTAATTGCGCACGAGTCTCGTGAAGACTGCAAAAGCAAACAACACCATCTGACAGGCCTAAAGGCTAGGTGCCTCTGGCCTACAGAGGCTACAGTGAATATTTAATGTTTCTCCACCCTCTGATTTACGTGCCTGGTAAAATCTCTACCACGATCTCTCAGAATATCGAACTGACAGGCTGACTGGTCCATTGCGAAACCGGACTAGAGTAGCACAAATGTCAGGAAGACCTTATCTGCAAACTCTATCATCTCAGGGGTCATCTTGAAGGGCGCCCCTGAGCTACAGGGGCGCAATTTCATCATTTGAGAAATTTCTATGATGTGAACTCTCCTCGTAATCTCATCTTCTAACGTTGACTGTCAGAGCTCTGGGACTCGGATGACTGCATTCAATAGCTTGTCGGATAGGTAGACTAGTCGTGAAGAGATCAAATGCATCAACAATCAGGAATACCAAGATCTAAATCAAATATTCCGAGCCAAATTTTTTCAAATTTTCAATTGCAACAAGCAGAGCAATCCACAGTCGTTAGGGTTAGCTCTAAACCAGAACAATACTGAAACAACTCTAATTAGAATGTACACCAGGATCCCGATGAGGGCAAGGTGTGAGCATTGGTCAGAGGATCTGAATGCAAAAACAGAACTGGAAGGAACTCTAACCAAGAATGGCGCCGATGATGGCGAGCATATGGTCAGAGAATCTTCTACCACTACAAGTACTAAAGGGAACTCAACACCAAGTATGTGCTACCCAATCCAGTATGGAGTTGAGGCGACCATATGGCGGAGTGTAAGAATTACAATGCTATGAAAGGAAATAAGCAATGATGCTGAAAATACTCGACGTCAAGACTGTGCTTTCCAGACCGAGACGGAATGGGAGCTACCATATGACGGAGATATAAATTATTACAAAGCTACTTTAGAATGTAAGATAAGCATTACAAATCAGAATTAAGCAAGATTAAGAACTGCTGCCAGTACTACTATTCAGCTTACAATATGAGAAGAATTCGCCTGCCAAGAGCATGAAGTTAGAACAATTCAATGAACATCTAATAAGAGGATTCTCCTTGCTTAATGAAGATACCAAGACTGATTTCTTCACTCAAGAACCAGATTTAAGATTCTGATTTGTACAGATCTGCACTTTTAAATGTAAAACCAGCATGCCTGTAATCCACTAATTTGCTCATATAACACCCTAAATAGACCCAAAAGACTTCAAGTTTGATGCAATGGACCTATAAAATGACGGCGCCTAGTTTAGTTATAAGAAAAGGCAGCTAAAAGTGGCTATTAATTAATGGCACGGATCCCAAGGCACTCCAGAAAGTGCGCCCTACAAGGAATGACGAATTTGCATTATAAAATCATCAGCTTCATATTAAAATCTGCAAATATTCATGAAGGGTCGCCTCCAACAGAGAAAACCAATGAGACAATACCCAAAACAACACTTTTTGTATTTTTTGACTTGTGATTAAAAACAATAATCTGCTATGAGGAAAATGCAATTCTAGAATCTCACTAAAATGCACAAATCTGAACTACAAAGCCACACAATGACAATAATGCAGAAATCTTGATACAAAACACTCAGACTATACTATCTCACCACTAGTCGCTATCTTTCAACCGAGAAGCAATGCCTAGCTAGGAGGCTTACATTCCTCGAAGCAATCCCACAGCCAATCCGGCAGCATAACATTCCTGTAGACAAAAAGATACCTCCCAAGAAGAGAAGGAACCTTCTTTATAGAAAGAAGAGAAGACTCTGGAGCCTTCTAGAAGGTGTGCCCTAATCCCAAGCTGCTTTTAGGTTTAAACTTTGACCCAAACACTTTCTTCCCAATGGCGTACTTTCCTTGTGAAATATTAATCACTTCTCTTTTTTTAAATAAAATATAATCTTCTTCAAAAAGGCGTCCATTTTCCCTTTGAGCAATTATAAACTTTAGAAATATTAAAATATTTCCTTCATGAGAAAATACCCCTCAAAGTCCCCTTCTTTAAAACAACTATTAAGTTATAACACTAGGCCAAAGGGGTATTTTAAAAATAAAACATTTTGACTTAAAATAACTTATATCTTCGAAATGAACCCCTTAAGCCAAAAATGAGAATTACCCAATGAACTGCCAGAAGAGGAAAGTTGACTGAATTGATGCCGACTGGACCACTGCTAAAATTAGAATTTACTAAAAATAGTAAATTCCTAAAGATGCTCAGAATGCCAAGAACAACATATCACTGCGAAGCTCTCTGAAAACCCAGAAAGAATCCGCCATTAAATCAACCAACCTCGAGCAAGAGCATCCTTCAAAACACGAACCCCTAATTTTGCCACTGATTAGCCGACAGCACACTGGGAATAGGCTATCAATCACTGAAAAGTGAAGTGCTAAAAACGGGGACATTACATAAACCTCCATTAAAGAGTGCACCCTTGAGCTACAGGGGCGCAAAAGCTGAAAAGTGACAAGCTTTTACAATTTGCAACCTCTGGAATCTTCAACTTCTGACATCAGTTACCGGAGTTACGAGTCTCGGATAGCCTCGCAGGATAGCTCATCAGATAAATGAGTAATTCTGAAGAGATTAACTGTATTCATGAGCATATGCCACAAAACCTGGGCCTTCAAAAAGAAGGGCACCCCTAGGCTATAGGGACGCAATTTTGCTTTTCCTTGAGAAATTTTCAAAAATTAACCATTGAAATCTTCGTCTTGGTCACTGAAATGACCATACAAAGGTATAATTGTCATCGTGAAATGCTCCTCCATCGTGAAATGCTTCGTTCTAAGTCCTCGATTCAGGTTCTAATCAATGGATACTGCCTTTGACTGACAAAACTCCATGCTTGATATTGCCCAAAAACTGTATTTGACATCATTTTAGCAAGGTTTAGACTCTTTTATGCAAAATGCCTTAATGAAGCAAAAAATTTGGTTTGGGTACAACAGTAATCAAAATCGCATACTCCTTGTATTCACCACGACCCACATTGCTCGACAATTTGTTCTTTTTTTGTTTTAACCATCTCTCTGCCATCTTACTTTGACACTTGTCCATATCAGCATTGAATACTCGCTCACACTACTCCATGAAAATGACTAGACTGTTCGGATGTTGAGGAATACCAAAACATCTCTCGATATCCAAGGGTTTTAGACTGCATATGACTCGTCCATCTACTGACTGTATCTCGCGAGTAGTAGAATTGTAATGCTTAACACAAGACATTACGAACTCTATGCACTGAACTGAGATAGGTATAGAAGCAGCCTCAAGCAACCCGGAATGTTCAATGTTTTGAAGTATCGAATCTTTTTTCTTGACTGGATCCAAGATTGCTTATGGAAGCACCTTATGTAGATTCGTATCAACTGTCCTGATGAAGTCATGAGTCAAGACCGACTTGGTCTTAAATTTGAGCTGAGTGTATTGTAGTCTGAAAAACTCGCCTGTTGACTGTGAACACGACTATATTCTGCCAACTTTTCTGGAAAGCTAAAAATAGCCTACTGAGGCTAAAAATAGCTCGTCGGAGGGCAATTTTCACGAAAAATCCTAAGATATGGGTTTTGTCCAGAAAATAATTCTAAGGCAACCCAGAGTGTCAGATTTGCAAAAATTTGACTTCTACTCGACCATGTAAAGAAATTTCAGTTAAGAAAATCAAAGCTTCGAGAACTGATGCTTTGGAGTAAATTTCCCTGAAAAAATTATAGCACATGGGTTTTACTAAGGAAGCTATGCTGAATTGTAAGAGACCAAGTGTCTCTCAGCCCGAACACTGTCTGATAAAACTGAGTTTTTTTGTTTGTTTTGTGTATTTTGATTTTTTGGGGGTTTTTTGCAAATAAAAAACAAATTGCGATTTTGCTAGAAAATGCTTGAAAAATTATAATAAAATTCCAGAAGACTATTTTGATTGAAATAAGTCTACCAAACTGATGCCTGATAATTTATTTATCTTCCAGAATAAACTCACTGCGAAATACAATCATACAAATAAAAAAGCAACTAATATTTAAAGAACCTGAACTAGGTTGCAGCCGCCTGAAGAGAGACAATAAAGGTACGGCCAAATGGATGAAGCCAGTTACAGATCCCCAAATCAACGCCAGAGCTCCAAAATCCCTGGGCGCTCAAAATAAAAGAAGCAGAGGTTCACAAAACAAGACGTCTAGCTGAAAATAGATGGTACGGCCTTGCTGTTGTGTTAGTACGGCTTGTACCAGCAATGAAGAATTTCGTACTGCCTTGAAGTTCATGCCCAAAGCCAAACAAAACACTGCCAATACAAGATTTGCCTTCTGGAAGGAAGATCGATCCAACCCTGAATGAAACCCCATAGTGAAACTCTGTAATAACCTCTGAGTGAAGTTATTCAACTGACAATCTTCAACTGGTATTGCACAATCTCAGTATGCCTGATTCTGAAGAGGGAACGTTTTTCAAAACCCGATGATCTGCAGAAACCCTGGTTTCTCAAACCCCAATGCTCTCCGAGAGATGAATAATGACAAATTAGAATAATCAACATATGAGTTCAATTTTCCTTTGAAAGAATATATAACCTTCTCAAGAATTCGACCCTTCTCAAAAATCACTTAAAAATACATTTAATAATATAAATTCGCCTTCTTTTGACTTAGGCAATAATATTAAAATAATGGCGTCCCTTTTAATGAATAAATAATTATTCATTATAATAATAATTCTCCTTTATTATAAAGTATTAAATACTTTATAATATGCCATTAATAATTAATATTTTAATATATCGTTAAAGTGACTTTATAACATAAAGTCAAAATAATAATCATTTAATTATTATTAAATGCTCCATTATTCTCCATCTGCTCATCAAACTGTCAAACTGGGTCGAAACTGAGCTGACCAACTGAACCAGGTGCCCTGCCCAAAATAGCAGCTCCCGCCTGCCTGACTTACTATAAATAGTAAGTATCTGTAAACCACTCTGAAAGAGTCTACAAACCACTCTGAAAGAGTCTACAAAGGCCCAAACCTGAATCAACTGCTGGAGTGATGTTCCCAACGCTGGATAACTGCCTCAAGTGATCCTCTAAACACTTCTGCCAGCCTATGAGGATCTGAATAATAGGCTAACCTCTGACACAACAGTACTGCCTAGGAAGGGGACATTACATGAATCAACCCAGATGATTTGTTTTGTCAAAAGTCGCCAATACTTCAAACATGTGAAAGAAAATAAGACGAGAAGTAGAAGAATTTGAGATAGAAGATTAAGGTTTTGATGCTTTTTCTTCTGCTAAAATCGCCACTTTGTCTTGAATTTTGTTGATGAATCTGGACTTGTACCTGCAAAAGAATATTTTTGATGTCTTCGCAACTAATTGCTGATGAAAATTCGCCCAACTCAGAAAGAATTTCGACTTTGCTCAAGCTGGAAGAGTGAAATAATGATGTACTCCATGATTAAATAGAGAAAATTGTACCATAATGGCACCACTTGCAAGAATAGAACCCTGATATTAAAAGAAAAGTTCTAATTGGACCCCCTCCAATTTGAGTAACACTGACTCGGAGTCCCGGAGATTAAAATAATATTAAAATATTCAGTTCTTTTTAACATGCAAATTTGTAATTAAATATTACAAAAGGTGCCAATAATAAATTACTAATGAAAATCGCCCATTTAAATGCTTGCATGCAAAAAGTCGAATTTAATATTATTTTTAATAAATTAGCAACAATATTTGCATACTGATTCCGGAAATTCAAAATTTAACTCTCCAAGCGTCCATTTGCAAAAGTTATGAAATTTTTCTCTAACTTCCTACTTTATAGCTCATTGAAAGTTACAGTTGCCCCTATTGAGCCCTGATTTCTAAGTGACTGAGTGAGGTTGTGACCGAGCTGAGATATCCATCACGAAGCCATCAGAGCAAAGATGAAATGTTTGTTGGGAACTGCAACTGCTAAAATCAACATTTGACACCTCAAAAAATTAGGCGCCTTTGATTAAATTGATGCAAGGTCTCCAGACAACCATTTCTCCGTTTTGCCATCTGACGCTTCAAATTGCCACTACCGATGATCGATAACCCCCACTGACTGGATGATAGGTTCATTGCGTGACTAGAAGAATTTTGCATCCAACGACTGTAAGGCATCTGAAAGCTACATTAGGAACCCCAAAAGCAAGGGCGCCCCTAGCCTATGAAGGCGCAATCACTAACTTGACAAAAGTGTAACTTTCATCTGGATGCTATACTTTGACCCCTGACACCAGGAGCTAGGGTGCTTCGATTCGCGCACCAACAATCTCATTGCATAGCTAGAACAACTTACAAGAGATGTCTCTGGAGGTGACGAAGCAAGAAAATCAGCCAAGACCCCAAAATTCTAAAATTCCCGTGGTTCTCACCTCTGTTGCAGGAGGCATGGCAGAAGTAGCAGTCTTAGCATTAAATTTAGCTCCATTCCTTAGGCCGATTCATATTTTGCCACGCACTACTCCGGGTTCCCAACCGTCTCTTGAGAGCATGGGTTGGAACAAGGATAAACATGATGCAGCCAAAGCCGCAATTGGAGACTTCTGGTTTTATTGCGACATTCCATTTCATGCAGCCAGGTAATTCTTCTTTTGTTTTGTTTTAAAATATATAGCTTGTTGCTTGATAGTTGATTCTTTATCTCTTGAATTTTATTTTTAGAGCTATGTTGAATTCAAATTGAAATTATACATTTTTCAATACTAATTAGTAATTACTAAATTTAATTTATTTGTGTTAGGTCTTCATATTGGCAAGATATGATTGATGCAGTTACTGTTTGTGGGGTGGGGTTCAAAGCCCCTAATGATGAAGAGATAAAAGGCCCCATTTTGTCCCAAAAAGTGGCTGATGTGAAAGTCAGAATAGAGGAGCAGCGAGAAATTTGGAGGACGAAGGGTTGCACCATCATGACTGATGGTTGGACCGATAGAAGAAATAGGACATTGCTCAACTTTCTTGTTTCTTCCTCGGGTAAATATTTTACTTCCTAAAATGCATTGCTTTAGTGATTAACAATCAAGATTTTAAATTTATATTTAATTGAATCATTTATTTTGTTTCTTTTTCAGGTGGTACCATGTTCATTAAATCTATTGATGCATCCGGCAACTCCAAAAATGTTGAATTCCTTTGTGAGGCTTATTAGAATAATATCTTTCTATTTATGTCGTAATGGTCATCTCATCGTTGCTTTTTCTAACTTAACGATTGTTTCTTTTAGAAACATCATCTCTTGTAATCTATATAAGGAACTCTCGTTCCTCATGATTAATAGAACAACATCGATTTTGTAACATGGTATCAGAGCGGGATTCTTGAAAGAATTTTTTTTTTTCAAAATTTTTTTTCAAACAAAATTCATAAAGAATTTTTTTGTTGGTTTGAAAAATATTATTGTTAATTTTCGAAAAAAATCCGAGGTTGATATAATATCTTTCTATTTATGTCGTAATGGTCATCTCATCGTTGCTTTTTCTAACTTAACGATTGTTTCTTTTAGAAACATCATCTCTTGTAATCTATATAAGGAACTCTCGTTCCTCATGATTAATAGAACAACAACATCGATTTTGTAACAAGGCTTTGGAGGGTGTCTTGGCTGAGGTAGGGGAGGAGAATGTGGTGCAAATAGTGACGGATAATGCAGCAAATTATGTTGCTGCAGGTAGACTATTGATGGATAGGCACCCATCATTATTTTGGACACCTTGTGCCGCTCATTGCCTTGACCTCATATTGGAGGATCTTGGCAAGCTTGACTGGATCAAAGCATGTGTAGAGACCGCAAGGAATATTTGTAAGTACATATATAATCACACATGGGTCCTCAACCTTATGAGGCAATACACGGGGCAAAAGGAGTTGGCTCGCCCTGGGATAACACGCTTTGCTACCAACTTCATCACTCTACAATCCTTACTGTAGTCAAAGGGAGCTTTGAGGCGGATGTTTGTTAGTGAGGAGTGGGCTTCCTCAACATATTCTAAGACAAATGCAGGGATGAGTGCATCAAGTTGGATTTTTGATGAGCAGGGTTTTTGGGTGCCTACTAAGGAGATTGTCAAGGTAAATGTAATAACTAATAAGTAATTAGTTTAGTAATTCTACATTATATTTTATTATTTTCATTCTTGTTTTTATTTTATTTGCTTTTTTTTGTTAACTCTTACTTATGTCAATGTTTCATAATAATTGCAGGTCACAGAGCCCTTAGTGGTTCTATTACGAGTTGCTGATGGGGAAAAGCCCGCAATGGGCTACATATACGAGGGCATGGATAGGGCCAAAGAGGCCATTAGATCCATTTATGGGGGAATTGATAGTAAGTATCGCCCCATTTGGGAGATCATCGATAGACGATGGCACCTCCAGCTTCACAAGCCCCTACACGCAGCAGCATATTTTCTCAATCCGGCATTCCAATTCCGCAAAGAATTCAAGGCAGATGAGGAGGTTTTGAGTGGGCTCTACATAGTCATTGAGCGGATGTCTGATTCTCATGTTGGAGCCCGAATTGTTGCCGATATAGAGATTTTCAGACTTGCACAAGGAGATCTCTTTGCAAGAGATATATGCAAAGATACTCGATCGACATTGCAGCCAGGTAAAAATTTATTAAGGGCATAATAGTAGTTTAAAAATTACCACTTTTCAATCTTTTATATTCAATGTTCATATTATAATTAAATATTCACATTTCACAATGAGATTTTTTTTTTTTTTTTTTCTCATCTCAGATGCATGGTGGGAGAGATTTGGTACTAAAGTACCAAATCTTCAGAGGATTGCGATTCGAGTGTTGAGCCAACCATGCAATGCCTCGGGTTGTGAGCGCAATTGGAGTATGTTTGAGCACATACACTCCAAGAAGCGCAACAGGCTGTCAGTGCAGAGGTTGAATGATCTTGTTTATGTTCATTACAACCTACGCCTTCGCCATAGACAAATATTGGGCACTGACTTATCACCCATCACGTTGGAGGAGGTTGATCCACAGTCAGATTGGATCACTAAGGTCGAGGATCCTGTTTTTACCGATGAGGACCTTGATTGGGTCGACCAGGCAGATCGAGAGGCAGAGGCAATAGCCATGGCAGAGGAGGAGGATAGAGCACGAGGAGACACCTTGGATGCTGGTTTGGGTGCCTCTGAATCTGACACTGAGACACAGGAAGAGATGATGGCTGCAACATCATCCAGGACCTATCTTAGACGCCTACGCAAGAGGACTAAAGTTTAGAGCCTTAGTGATGCAGGCTCCTCTGAGCCATAGACTTATAGCTTTTGTTTTACTTTTATTATATGTTTGGAACTTTTGATGCCATGGATTTCATATTCCATGAGTATTGTATACATTTCACAACATTTATATATCTAAGTTCTAACTGTTTAACTTTAAACTTTAAACTCTTACTACTGTTATTGTTATTAACTATTAAGTATTAAGTAATTACTTATTTCCTTCAGCTAAAATTTGCGTTTATACTTATGTGATCGATATATGTTTGTGTATAGGATCATAGTAGTTTCTATTTCATGATGTTATTGTGTATTTAAGGTTTATTTACTAAAGGGTGCATGAAACAAACTTTAAATCCTTAAAAATCTCTGAATTTCTTGGGTTTTTCTATTTGCCGAGTCTTGGGCGAGTCTGGGTTCCGAGTCCGAGTCCAAGTCAAAAATTAGCTTGCCGAGTCCGAGGCAACTCCGCGTCTTGTAACTATGGTATTTCCCATACTAAGCCATTTTTCTGGCTATCTGATTTCTTCAGCACTCTACACTGACCCCTCACGTACGAGCGTTTGACAAATCCCAGAGGCTTATGGTTGGACTCGTTGGATAGTTGGAGTAATTCCGCACAAGTCTCGTAAAGACTGTGACTGCAAAAGACCCCATCTGGCAGGCCTAAGGCTAGGCGCCCCTGGCCTACAGAGGTACAAGTGTGTATTTCTACATTTTTCCACCCTCTGATTTACGTGCTCGGTAGAACCTCTGCCACGATCACTCAGAATGTCGGATCATCTCATGAACTAGTGCGGTGCGAAGCTGAACTAAGTTAGAAAAGATCTGCCGGAAACAGAATTTGCAAATTCATCCATCTGAGGAGTCAAATTCAAGGGCACCCCTGAGCTACAGGGGCGCAGAAACTGAAAACTTGACAATCTCTGTGACATGCAACCTCCTCGTACCTTCCGCTTCTGACTTCAATTGTCGGAGTTCTGTACTTCGGATGACCTCGGAAAGCCAGACTAATTCTGAAGAGATTGAACATGTATGCAAGCACATGCAACTAAATCTGAGCCTTCAAAAAGAAGGGCGCCCCTGGGCTACAAGGGCGTAGATCTACTTTTTGCAAAATGTCTTCATCTGTTTTTGTCTCTGTAAACACTTTTCTGGTCACTGAATTGACCTTGTAGGGGTATAAAATTGTTGTGAAGCACTTCTCCATCATAACATGTCCTGCTTTGAGTCCTGTCAAGTAATCGAATTAACCAATACCGATGACTAACATGATACCTAACTAAAGTCCATTGATCAGCCCAAAAACTTCATTTTGACATCATTTTAACAAGGTTTAGACTCTTTTAAGCAAAATGCCTTAATGAAGCAAAAAATTTGGTTTGGGTACAACAATATATCTATTAAATGTCCGCCTTGCCCATCAAGAAATTAGTGTGAAATGATCCTCAGAGTCTTTCTACTTCCCTACAACTTACCAAGTACATCTTATTGTTTCTCAAATCCTGGGCAACAAATTGATGACAACCCCTCACCACTACTTCCTGCTCTACCCATCCTTCCCTTGCAGCACCTAACCATTCCACGTCCTTGTTGCTCCTCCCAATCAAGAAACTCGAATCCTAGAAGAAGATTAGACTATAGTTTCCTAGAAGGGAACCCAAGCATCAAAAAAGACTGCCTACTTCAAAAGCCTATGGCCAGGTGTTGAAAAAGTAAACAAATTGTGATGCAAAAACTGTCAAAATTGCTGAAAGATTAATATGCTTTATGATAAAATTGCATCCAAATAGATTTTTGGAAGAGGATAACTGCAACCATTTCCTCATTATTTCTTTAAAGTCTTAACAAAGTTGGCAAAAACGTCAAACTCATGAAATTAGGCATAAATCAAATACCAAATCATCAGTAACTGCATGTTATATCATTTGCAGCATTATGAATCCTAAAGAAAATATTACACTACAGCATTTGAGCTTAACCTTTTGAGCCAATCCCAAACTTGACTACAAAAACACTCTTCTTGAAATTCTACAGAATTTTACAGCATTTAAGCTTAACCTTTTGAGCCAATTCCAAACTTGACTACAAAAACACTCTTCTTAAAATTCTACAGAATATTAACCTTCTAATAAACTTGCATTATTGATTTTAAATGGCATTCAACTAAAAAAATCATAATCCTTTTTCATTTCTTAAATCAACCACGAAGCTCTTCTCACTGTGTCCCTCATAAGTAATATTTGCATTATATCTCCTAAAGAAAATGTTACATTACGGCACTCAAGCTTAACCTTTTGAACCAATCCCAAACTCAATTACAGGAGCAGTCTTCTTGAAACTCTGTGGAGCTTTAACTTTCTAATAAACTTATATATAGATTGTAAGTATCATTCAACAAAAAATGCTCCACATCCTTTTTCATTTCTTAAATCAACCACGAAGCTCTTCTCATTGTGTGCTTCATAAGTAATCTAAAATCTTTGCAGGGTTTGACTAAGAGATGACAAAACTGTAATTGTGTATTTCATACAATATGTGGTGTTTTCTCCTAGATTCCTAGGATGTAATCCAAGAAGAATCTCAGAAGAAGCATTCAGAACCATGTACCTGACTTGAAAAAGTACCAAGAAGATAATCTAGAGAAGAATGCTTTTGATTTCTAGGGTAACATTTTTAATTGGACAAGCTTCCTGTAAAAGATCACATAACTGCCTTAGTCACAAATAAGTTACCTAAATGCTTTGCAAGACAATACTTAGAACACTTTCAAGATAAGACACACAAAGCATGGGTGTGGGTACATGTGCACGTGCAAATAGAATGTGCATGAGACAGGAATTTGAAGGGTGGGATTTGTGGGTTTGGTGGAAAGCATAAGATATTTGGTTAGATTTTTTATGCTGTGAAGCACATTTTACACTCCACTTTAACTTGGGATTATGGTGTCTATGGATGGGTGAATGCATGGTCAACATTGATGACTGACATTCATTTTAGATCTTGATAATAAGAAAATAAAAAATAAACAACTCTAAAACATCTAGCCAACCTTATAGATCAAGATTTTTCAGCAATATATCTTATTGAAATGTTTATGAAAAGTTTGATTTACAATGCCGGTTACATGTGTCTACCACAATAATTTTAACATTCATTTATATAACATAAATAACATGAAACAGTGAAATGGTGTGGTAAGAGAGTCACATGTGCATGACTAAGTGGTAAAGATGGAGCATTACCACAATGAGGACTTGAGTTCAATTTCCCACTAGGAACCACTAGGAAAGGTCCTATTACATTAATGCAGCAAAAAGATCACGTTATGCACCCCCAAGGACCAGGGGGCAGTTGTGTCTTGTGGACCAAGAAAGCAATAAACCATCATCACCAATAAAAATAAAAGCTGCAATAAGAGATCTAATTTAGAGAAAAGTGAATAATACAAAAGAGATATGAAGAGTTTGTCAAACAATCCACATTCACAAGGAATCCCATGACTTGTAAATTTATGTTTATGTTCAGAATTTGTACAATTTCGATCAGAAATCAGAGAATCCTAATTTAGAAGTTTGCATTTTAGATATTACAGTCTTGATAAAAAATTAAGCCCTATTTTATAAATTACAATTTTTTCTATAATCAAAAAATTGAGATTTGGAGCATTTTGGTCAAAATTAAAAGCCATAATTAATGACTCTCACTTAAGAAATTAGGAAGCTACAATACCCTGATGCCCAATTAGAGTTTACTAATTAGGTGTTAGGGTTTTCTTTAGAATTTTAAAAACCTTAATTTAGTTAACTTTTCTTTTCTTTTTTAATTTTGTATTTGAAACAATAGGATTTATACACTTTTGATCAAAAATTATGAAACCCTCATTTAAAATTTAGCTAACTCTTAACAAATCCCGATTTAAAAATTAGGAACACTATTACCCTAATTGAGTATAGGAGTTTGTTAATTGGATTTTAGGATTTGCATCAAAATTTAGAAATCCCTGTTTGCGAAATTATCAAACCATAATTTAAAATTGATTAAACTCCAACCTAGAAATTAGCAAACCCTCTGATAGAAATCAGAAAGCCTGAATACTAGAATAACAAATAAATACTAGCAAATTCTAATATCCAGTTTAAAAAATTAGAATAAATTAGAAAGAAAACATCACAGAAAATAGAAAAAAATAGAGTTTTAGGGTTTTCTAAATTATAAATAAAACGAACAAATGGCAATGCCTTAGACTCCTAACTGAAATGTTTTGTCCTAAGGTGACCATGTTTGACATTAGCTTCCTCTTGGATTTTTTGTGAAGTCTTTGTATAATTATTTCCTTATACTTGTGGTATGCCTCGTAGCCTACATACTCGTAAGCTTCTTATTGATTGGTAGAAAAAAATTGGATATATCGTGCCTTTCAGGTTGTTAACAAAATTCTGGTTATAGTAGGCTTATTGTATTCTGTTCAAAGCAAATTTCTCTCGGTATTCTAGCACAAGGTGTTGATTTTTTGGAGCAATGGATGTATGTGTTTAGTTTATAGATGAGGGACCCAAATTATATGCCTTTCATTTTACTTATTGAATAATTTAAAAAACCCTCCATGTTGCCAGCTCAGAAATGCAATGCTCGATCGTCTTCTAGCTCTCTAATTTTTGACTTTGCGAGGTAGGATTACATGGTCTACCTACCCAATGGATTCAGAATTTTCCTGGAGATCCAGTGCCTTCTAATTAAAATTTGTTTCAGAGTTTCTTTTAGAGCCTAACATTGGCATTGGCCAATATTCACTGCCATGAAGTAGATTGCTGATAGTGATTCACATCTTGCTCAAAACATGAGTTGAGACATCTATTTCAAATACAAGCAGGCTTATCCAAGATTGCCAACAGATCAAAAGTTAAGCTACACAGTTAAATTAAACTTTGAATCTCATAGATGTAGATTGATTCTACTTAATTCTTCAATTCTGAAACTTTCATTTCATATTTGCTTAACTATTCTTGATAGCATTTAGGTGATGTTAATGAGACAAACTTGACCTTAAAAGAAATCAATTGAGCTTCCAATTCAATCCAGCCAAATTTGAAAAACAAATCAATTATATATCATATATGTTAAACCAATCAATCTCATTGAATTTCAAATTCGAATAGTGAGTATTTGAGAATTTCACCAATTCAAATGCAAAATACAAAGCTGAGCTAGCTCTCTGAAACTCGCAAGGCTTGACAAGTCAGTTTACAATGTTCAATGCTACTCATTATCACCTTCTCATTTTCATACAGTATAGTTCACTAGGATCATTCATTTTGCTGTCATGTCTTGATCCAGTTTGAAGTAAATGCTAATGCATCTATTATGATCATTTTGGCTATAGCTAGCATTAGACTCCTTGTTAACGGTTGTTTCCTAATCCAACTCCTTAGTAGCATACAATTCAGCCAAAAACCCATTATCAATAAATTCATCCATAAGTCTTTGCATGTACATTTGCCTGAGTTAGCAACTCAACGCTACCCATAATGGTTTTGCAATGAATGCCTGCTTAGGCTCCTCTGAAATCATTTCCTTCCTCACTAAATAGAATAGTGATAGTTTTGAACTTACGGCCATGGCGTCTTCTCCAGCCATTCCAATCACAGCATTTGAAGTTGTTATGTTTCCCTCTGCACTATACAGTGCTGCAAAATGGGTATCCAATAAGAAGATTTATCCTTTTCAATTGTTTAAAGTAGGGGAAAAAGATAATTTATATCAATATACATAGAAAGATGTTTTCAAGAGGTTAAACATCATTCCAAAGTTTAAAGTTTATGTTTTAATTGTTTTCCCTAATTCTAGTCTTGTCATCTCACTCCTTGGCAAGCATTGATTACAATTACATAGAATTGACACTCAACCTTCCAATAATACAAGGGCAGACCAATTTAGCTGTGAATGAAGATATAATTCCCAATTTACCAGTTGAAACCACTATGATGATGAATCACCACCAGAGAAACATTAACACTTGTTTTTTTCTTTCACATTTTAAGAGGTTGCTGAATCTTGTTTTAATGTTATTTTCTTAATATAAAGATAGTCATTCTTTTAAAATTTAATGTGAGATTCAGCCTATGAAGTAAGTCTTATAAGGTATCATAGCCTCTTTGGTGCCTTTGGCCTCAAAGGGCTGTGAATGTGAGTTCATGTATCATTGACCATGCTTAGTGGCTGTCATATCCCTCATTGCACTGGGTTGCCAAATCTGCAAATGTTGTTACTGGTAAGATTGTTTTGGCGGTACTATCTATGTGATGGTACATTGTACAATGCCTGGCAGCTCAAATGGGATTTACAGAGACATTGGATTGTCTTCCTAAAAGGATGATTTATAACAATAATGTGAGCCTGCTCATAGAATCATAGGCTAATCTCTATACCGTGATGCCTACATGGCTTGAGATGAACATTTTACCAATAAAAAATTTAGCATGTGATCACCATCAAGGGATAGTAAGGAGTCAATTGAGCCAAATCCTCTGCCTACATAAAACATAGTTCTATACTGTTTGTATACAAAGTATTATTGCATTGGTTTGTTGGGAGTCATAGGCTTGAATCTCAATCTAGTTTTGAGAAGCAAAATTGAAGGCAAATAGGCCTTAATGAAGTGTTTGGACTTTGTTTCTCTTTCCATGCACAATATTTGGCATGAAATAACATTTGCAGGAATTTTTTTTCCATTTTTTATGGGTAGTTTTGTGTCTTTTAATTTGCCGTGTTTTTCCCATTTCAACCCACGTAATTGAATTGCATTTATGCTTTTGGCTTGCCATGTAATTGCCATGGACATATATTGTGAGGCTGTCTAACTATTTCAGAATGGATATGAGAAGAGGCATAAATCACCTCAAGTATTACCATTCACGGATCCCTTAGATGTTGTGCCATGTACACAAGCACCACAAGAGGTTGAGAATGAGGCAAAAGCTCTCCTTGCATCATAAGATCAAAAGAAAGCAAAGAAAAAGAGAATGGAAAATACATTAATGCTTGCAGATATGTGTTATACAGGTCAAGGGGAGCCATTAGGGGCTCTTACTCCAATTGGGCCACAGATATGAAAATTAGGTAGTGTGGGCATCCATAGTTTCACTTATATTGTTCCTCATGACACTTCTACTATACAACCTTCATTGAAAAGTTCTAGGTGGAATAAACAATTGCAGAATGAGGCAAAGTTGGCATGTGCCAATTTTTGGTACTACAACAAAATTTCACTTGGTGTTGCTATGAGTCATATTGGGAGCAATTGGTGACTGCATTGATTGTGGCACATGGAGGTTCAAGGCCCCAAGCCATTATGAGTTGAGTAGCGCATTATTGCAAGATGCAGTCAAAAAAACAAATCAGCTAATAGAGGGAAAAAAAATCAACTTGGAAAAAGAACAACTACAATATTTTATGTGGCAGGTTGACAGATAGCAAGAATAGGACAGCCATTCATTTTTCAGTGGCTTCAAGAGGGCAATTAGTCTTTTTGGAGATAGTCGATGCCTCTGGTAAAATAAAAAATGTTGAGACCTTGTGCAGCTT
>VDFB02279219.1:0-59204 GCA_007258455.2 Sequoia sempervirens | reverse complement strand
ATTCTATAAGGTACCTTGGAAATAGGTTCGGATCTTGGAACTATATCAATTGAAAATTCAAATATCCTTTTTGGTGGCAATCCAGGTATTTCATTTGGAAACACATCTGAAAACTTTCTTAGTATAGGATGCCTCTCCATATTCGACATTCCAGTTTCCTCCATTTCACCATCTTCCATCTCTTGTAAGCTCTGTGATTCCAAGTTATCAAGGTTTTCTTCAAGTTTTTCCATCTTGACTGCAAATATTTTGCACCCTTTCTTCTTAGCCCTTAACAATTGCATTGTTGAGATTTGACGAATCTTCACCTCTCTAGGTATCCCTTGAAACTTCACTTGATTACCAAGATCATCTAAACATTCTATTGTTTTAGCATGGAAATATACCTTAGCCCTATGTCTCCATAACCAATTCATACCTAGGGTAACATCATAGGATCCTAAAGGCGTGACATATAGGTTCACTTTTGTAGAAAAAAAGGTAGCTCTATCCTAGCTTCGAACAAACATTATTCCACCTTTCCTCTTGTCTAGTTTGTATACCCTACATCCCAAGACTTTTCTATGCAACTAGCCTTTCTAGATATTCGTTTAGCTACTTTAGGTGAAATGAAATTCTTAGTTGCACCAATATCTATTGGAGTCACTTGATACTCCACTTGGCGATCATTCACAGTTGCATGTATCTTTTGTTGGAACATCGATTGCTGGGTAGGTAGTGGATTACCATAGTCTATCATGACCCAGAAACCTTATTGGAACATTCTCTAGCATAGTTTTCTTCTCCACATGTAAAACATCCAATAGCCAGTCCTTTCTTCCTTGTGGGTTTTCCAAACTTTCTAGCATTTCCACCAATATTGTTGGTATTCTCACCACTGGAACCATTCCTCTTACATTCCCTTTTTTATTCTTTCCCACTACTACGGGATCTTTTTTCTCCTTGCTTAGCTACATTTTGTACAACTTCCACTTTCTTTGGAGTTGGTTTGTCCTGAACTCCCACAATCTTCTTATGGTTTTTGTCTTCTTGGTGGATAGAGATATCTTTTAGATTATGCTCTTGTTTAACCACTTTCTCGTACACAAGATCCATAGTAGCGTAACCGTGCACATCCACCTCTCCTCTGATCTGATTGTTAAGTCCCATGATAGAATTTCTTATGCCGAAGTGTTCATCTTTCTAGTACATAGGAACATAATGTAACAGACAAGTAAACTTCTCCCAATACTCATTAACCATCATCTCACCTTGTCTCAAACTCTAAAAATCTGAGGTTCTGGTCAAAATAGAGTTGGGATAACCATCTCTTATGGAAATTTCAACAAATTCACTCCATGTTAGTTTCCATGAGTTAAGATTGAGTTCCATCTTTTTATTCATCCACCAATTAGAGGCTTCTTCTGATAATTGGTATGCTCCCCATGTTGCTTTGGTTACCTCAGTATAATTTTGAATTTTGAAATACTTCTCCATTTGGACTAACCAAGCCTCAGCTTCATCCCCGCTAGCACTTCCCTCAAACTTGGGTGGGGTAATTTTCTTTATATCTCTAGAGATTTCAGAAGCCATACACTTCCTATTAGTCTCCTCAGATAGAGAAGGTGATTTCTCTCTCTCATGATCATGAGTTTGATCATGATTTCTCTCTCTCTTGTTTAGTAGAATTTTCTCCCTCCTCATTATTTGGAACTTCCTTCTCAACTCCATCCTTTACCCTTCTTTCTTGCTCTAGGTTTTCCAACCTTGCTAGGATTTGGTCCAATCTAGCTTCAACTCCTACTAGTCCTTGCCCAACTTCTTGGCTTCCGCTAGGATTGGTTCATGTTCTCACCATCTTTGCAAGAATGGGTTATACCTGAAGGTTTATCCATGTAATATTTAATCGTGTTATCAACTATCTTATGGAAAACATTCTAAATGAGCTATCAATCACACATAAGGAATTTCACATAAGACTTAAGCACAAGCCTTTTGATAAACACTCAATTTTATTCATTTTTCAAGAATTTCAATATCATTTTGATTACATGGAGTGACTATTCATATAGTCGAGTGGAGAGTATCCCTCATATTCACTCTTTGACACATAACTTAATGGAGTATACCCTATAGATTGAGATTGTTTCCCATCTCTCATTTGTTCATATCTATCCCAAAATGGATAAAACTTTTGGATTTGTCATCCAATACATAGTTGCGAGGTACATAACCCTCAAACTCATTACTTGAGGAAATTACAATTACTTCCACGATTGGAAGAACTATAGGGTCTCTAAAGATAAATACCAAACTAACACTCCCTTCTGAGGGAATATCCTTGGAAAGTGATAAAGATTTACACTTCTCTGGTGAGAGGGAAGGTAAGTAGTTATACTTGGCCTCCATCTTCATCTTTCTCTTCACATCACTAATCCGAGAAAGTGTGTGACTAAAGGTTTTAGTGTCACTTAGCAAATGGTATTGTCATAGTTGGTACCCTCAATTGTTCTAGTGATGGCCTCTCTTTCCTTATTGTCCTTGAGGTAGCGCTCATTCTCGATTACTGACTTTCTAGCCGTTAACCTGAGACGCACTATCCTGGCACAATAATTTCCAAACATTAGATAACGGTGGACGAAAAGTATGATGAGCTCATAGGTTCCAGAGCTAAACCTAGTAGCTCTTATACCACATGTAACAAGTAATCCGTTCACTAAAGTAATTTTCCCTAAGTTTTCACTTTGTGAGTAAATAAAATATGTAAAAACCATTGCAATTAAAAATTTATTTTCTTTATTGAGAACAAATGAACATAGATGCCATAACAATATTCAACATAGATTCCATTTCCAACATAATAACTTCACAAATTACAATATTCCAAGAATTTTTACAAGTACATACATAGCTCAACAGAGCTTCAAAGCAATAGATATAGATGCTCTAGGATCCACCTTTTAAATCTTGGTCTTTTATTGCCCGCTGAGGAGGAGAAGCATCATTCAAGTGCTTTTATACCAACCATGGACTCATATGTGATCCCTCACACACTATCATACAATAGATGTCCCTACTCTTCGACAAAGAGATTGGTGGAGTAACCATGTATGACAACCATACTAAGCTTAGTGTTGTGTCCTACATGACTAGAACTTGTAAACCCACAATCTAGGACTAGCATACATAAACAGTCATGATGAATTGAAATTGGAGCCAAAGGGAATCACACTACTTTGGCTGGAAAGTGTTCTCACTTAGTACTTCGATTAATAGTCATCCTACTCACATACACCACTCAAGCTCGATTTGACTTTAGGCCACTATAATATATGCATAGGTATTTCCTCCTATGGGTAACCTTTAACCCTAGAAATAACTATCCCCTTTTCACAACTTAATGGTATTTCTACTCACAAAGCATAATTCCAAATTACCCTCCCTTTAATGGATAATCAAATCCTAAGTGTATCTTGCAAGCTATCTAATTTGAAATAACTTTAGCAATGAATAATCCCATAAGCTATCCTTATTTAATCATATCTAGTATAGCAATATACATATGACAAACAATTCCTCCTTTTATGGAGTAATTACAAACACTTTCACAAAAAAGCATAAACAACTTATTTTTCCTTTCCAAAGAAAATGCTATGTTTCCCTAATGCAAATAATAACAAGAAGTTCTAATACAAAACATACAATTCCCAATCTTTCATGAATAAAATCAATTAAGAGAAAATTAAATCCTCATGCCTATAATTCGCTTAACCAATAGATTGTCTTGTTGCTTAGCCTTCGAAGCAGCAGCTTCTTAGCTTCAGTTAGCTCTCCCAAAGACAATACTACACTAAAACTCCTTACTCAAAACTATAATATGCACTCACAAGTTAACTCACAACTCTCACTCAATAACTCATATCTCTTAGAAATTGTAGCAAAATAATTTTGCTAAAGAATGCATTCCAAATAAGAAAGCAAGCCTCTCTATTTATATAGAAAAAAGGAGATATTGCAGCCTATAAAAATGGCATGCAAAATGATAGCATAATCCATGTAAGTCAACTCACTTCACTTAGCTTACAAGGTGGAAGCAAACTTAGAAACACAAACTAAGCACAAGAAGCTATAGGTCAACTCATTTACTTGACAGCAGCAAGAGACTTATTCAATTGTGTTCATGTTGAAATGATGATAGTCGAATTGCATCAAAGATGGACTTCTACAACAAATAGAACTTCATAATCTGGTGCCAAGTATGCAGCCATTCTCCCTATTATTTTTGTGCGGCTTTTTGAAACAATCTTCATTCTACAGGAAACATTCATCCTATGTCGACTTAGTCACAACTCTATTAAGCAACACAACAAAAATGAGTCTCTTTTCAAAGATGGCGTATTTATTTGGTGCTTTGACCAATTCACATCTTGTTGTACATGTTTCCTATTTTTATGCATCACTTTATTTTACAGTCGGTATCTATTTCATCGCTTTATATAAAAGCATTCAATGTTGAGTAATTTAACGTTTATTATTTCCAAACTGCATTGTCCATAGTATCGATTATGGTTCACTATCCATATCGACCATATTGTTGCACAATACATAGCATGTAATTTCGCCTTTATTCAATGCCAATATATGTTATATTTAGTGACATTTGATATACAAATGAATATGAACAAGTTAGCATTCTCATAATAATAATAATTATATCAATTGTGTACATATATACGTATTCCTCTATGTACTTGTATGCGTATGTGTACATATATTGATACATTCGTATGGGCATGTTTGTTTGCCAAACATATGTGTGTATCGATACATGTATACATATGGATATATGTATATATCATATATACATATATATATATATATACACATTCGATTGTACACCAAGCACATACGCAATTACTATTGTGTTGATAGGGAACAATCATGTGATGTATTTATACATATACACATTCATGTCGTATTGTCCATTCGATAGCTCCATGCTCATAAGCAACTAGTTCATAAGTGTGCATAGCTACGTCTACCTATGTGCTCTCATGTACATGTTCCTTCCTGTGTATCGGCTATTATCGACATACATATGTATACATATACATACATTCCATGTGTGTTCAACTCATCAATACAAGCATAGTAATATAAGGAAGAACTCACAAACTCTAAAAATATAATTGTTATCACAGGGATTCGCACCCGCATGCAGGGCTGGAAAGCTCTATAATCCTGTGTAACATTGGATCAAACTCAGGTTGTGGGTGACCTATAATGAGATTGAACCTCTGGATTGTAGGTTGGCTTCCTATTTATTCTTCTGACTTAGTTAATGAAACTGGTTGGGAAAAGGGAAGAAGGTGCTGAAATGAATGCAAAAACTAATTTTTGTTATGGCAATGCACTTAAATGACAATGTTCCATGCAACTTGTTTCACAATTACTTTTCAATAAACCTATTCGCACAACTAAATCTGAACAGTTTAACCACATAAATAATTTATATAAAGGCTTGATTGTATTACCATCTTTGAAGGAAAAGAACGTCTTCACAACTAAAATAGTAAAATAAGTCAGACGCACAACATATAACCTATGGAATCAAAACTTAGTTGTATACAAGCACATATGAATGAGATGGGAAAATAAAGGTTCTTGAGATTAAAACACGATAGATTCCTTATCAAATCATTCACATAGCATGACACTTGAGATTTTGAAGGCAAATACTTTGGCACACTGAAAGGTAAAAGGAAAGCTTTCCAAATTGATAAAACTTGATTAACCTGTAATAACTTGTTGAATGTATTAATCTTGAAAAATAAACTGAGTTACAAGAAGCCTTCTTTGAAAAAATTGCAAAAACAAGAGAAATCAAGAACTCAAGGAAAAAGACTAACTTTTTCCAATATATACAAAAGGCATGCACAAAGCAGCCAAAAGGTGAACTGAATGAGAACTGAAGTGAAAACATCTCCAATGTGAAATCCAAGCAAAAGAGAAAATCCTGATAAAAATAGCCCAAAATTGAAGCAAACTACACTTTGTGCCTAGAAAACTCCACCTCTCCATGTGCATGATCAAAACACCTCGTGAACTAACGTGGAATTGGAAGAAACTCCATTATTTGCATCACTCTATCTTTGCATGACTTGATCTTCAATTCTCTTCACTTGTTCCATCTTGCATGATTTTCTTGAAAAGATAACCGAAATATTAAATATTAAAGCTAATCAATGTGATTACTTTAATATTTAATATGTGATGCCTTTTCTTTTTAAATCACATGTTAAATATTAGGGTAATAAAGCGTTACCTTTAATATTTAATTTACATTTGCTATTTTTTCCTCACTCCATGCAAGAAGTATAAGTGAGGGTGAACTCTACATTTCAAAATTAAAATATTCTTTGAAGTCAGACTTCAAAACCTCACGAGCCTTTTAAATCATTAGGTTAATTGACTTAAAAAGTCAATACCATGGGAAAAATTCAAATGAAATGATTTTTTTTTAAATATAGTCAATAAAAAAAAGTCATCATTCGAATTAGGGTGAATAAAACACTCAAACCCTAAAACTCTCGTTCATTCCTTATTTTGCACTTTGGAAAAACTTCAGTTGGCCGCCATTAGGGTCGAATGTTGAAGCTTTTATAGAATTTTCTGGGAAATTTCTTGAAAGAAAATGCGAGGTAAGACATTCTCATAACACAAGGTACCGAAATCTCCATATCCACTGTATTTTGAAGCACTTTAGGGTTGAAGAATCACAACATATCACCATCCTCTTTGATGTATTTCTCTTTGTGTTTGAGCCGCCCTGCTACTAATTTGAGCTTTTGGGAGAACTCTCTGTGGACAAACCTGCGGGTTTCGAGTGCATATTTCTTGTGATAAATCGATAGGAAATTGAGGTAAGGCCATCATTCTTTGACCCCTACATTTCTTCTTTATCTTCAGCAAAGATATGGTCGATTTGAGCTCTATGAAAACAAAATGATGGGTGTCTCTTATTTCATGTGCATTGATAATCCTTTGTCTCTGTCTTATTAAATGGTTAAAAACCCTTTTTCTCTTTGTGCACTGTGCTCTGTTTGATGTTGTGGGTTACTAGTTCATTGGGTTGCGGTCTTTACTTATTTAAAAGCCTGATTTTGAGCAGGTCGCAGCCATGCGATGGACACGCCTTCCATTTGATGCAAAATAAACAATTTCTGGGCTCGACCCTGTTGATAGATTGTAAGAATATATCTGTATTTTGGCTTAGATGTTGAAAATCCAAATAGATTCTTGGAAATTTAGCTGAAAATAATGTCTCAGGCCGTTTCAGGCCGCGGCCTCCATAAGGTCTGCAAATTTTTTGTAAAAACCTCTGCAAAATGTTTTCCTCCATTTTCTAACTGTGATACAAATGTTGTTCATTATTTTACTCTTAGAAATGCAGCCTTGTTCATATTATGGATTTTCTCTTTAAAACACATACTGGGTGCTCATATCTTTGCAAATATATCATTTACCTTCTTGCAAAAACAAAAGAAACAATTTCATTATGGCAACTTTTGTATATTTTTCTTTCATGATAGCAACCATGATTGTATTTATGGCTTCTTCCATAATTACTTCCATCGTGGGTGTATGATATATGGCTCGACCGGAAGCACTGGATTCCTCCTTTATGACACATTGAGGATAATGTGAAAATCGTTCATAACCAGAAATACATTGTTCCTCCAGATAATGATTTTCTCAGTGAGTGTCTTTTCCTTGATCCTTTAATGATGTCTCTTGATGCTTACTTACAATCATATGGATTTTCATTGTGATCGCTATGTGGGTTGTTTTGGAATATGACTGCATCATTCCTTGATCACTGTCACTACAATGTAACTGCACTCTAAACATTTATTACTGGCATGTAAAACTCATGAATGCTGGAAACTATAATGTAATCACTCACCAGTGTATTGTATCTTAATGCTCTTTTCAAAACATAATAGTTGTCCTCTGTCTTGCTATTACATTTTGCTATAGTAAATGCTTGATAGCTGATTATGCATTTAAATCTGCTACTCCTTTTCTGTTTCAGCTGTTATTTATGATTGATTTATGAGGCATCATGTATGCCTACTCACTGTCATTCTTTTGCAATGAATATCATCTGTTGTAAACTTATGTACTACCCTATAGCAGCAATATGGTCATTGCATGATCATGTAGCATCTCGACATTTCTATTTTTGTAGCAATATGATAAAAATTGTATTTGTAACTCAAGTACTGTTGTATTATATGCAATTTTATATTGTTCCAAATCCTTACATTGTATCAACTATCAATGCATATAGTTTGATCTATTCCTGGCACTATCTTGATAGGACCTTGTAACTGCTTTAGTAAGATTACTCTTTTGAGCTCACTGTCTGGAATTTTGGAATCACTGTCATTTCATATAGCTACCTTCCTTTATTATGAGTTGGGCTCAACCCTCGTGGGAGCCACATTTCTCTCCACTCATAGCATTTGAAATGATTAGATTATACATGTTCCTGCACATTAAACAAACGTATTAGCAAAATAATTGAAGTCAGATGCTTCTATTAGACTTTGTGCCTCCTGATCATGTTATTTTCATTTTATTCAAATCATCTAATGAATTCCTAATTGAATGTGTACCAAGTTTTTGTTGGTAATGTAGGCATAAGGAAGGACTTGACTCTCCATTGCTCTAACACCACTTTTCAACAATCTTGTAGGAAACCTATGAAGCGAAGCTGAACAATCTGGAGACACCGAAGTGACGACAACTAAAGACTTCAAATGTGACAATGATTCATCATTCCATGCAATGACGAATCACCTTCTCTCTTATACCTATATTCTCTTCAGTTGTGTTGTGCACATTTCCTTTTTGTATTCATTATTTGATTATGAAAATCAAATTAAGCTATTCCCATGGCTTGTGGGACTTCAATTTTTCCAATATGAATAAAAACAACATTATTTTATGCAAATTTATGAGTTCTTCTATTACAAACATTTGCATAATCAAATTTTGAAATTCAATGAATACTTTTAGCAGAAATTTTGCACCTTTCTATGATGAATGCAATTCAGCTCCACCTGTTTTGAGCTATAGCTAAAAATAGGTAACAATAACATCATCAAAGCATGCATTCAACAGTAGTCATGACCCTTATTAATGTAGACATTCATACTAAGGATGACTTACCAATTCCTGACACAATAACTTGACTCAACCATTCTACTGTGAGTGTGTGTGTAAGCTCAGATAGGTTATGTTACTAGTTACCCGACCAAGATCTTCTCCTGAGTGATACTTCCCCTCTGCCTGGAGGATTGAACATATACCTACATCCAACTAACGCATTCCCACGGTAGTCAATTGTTCAACAAAATATGCATTACACATAATATATCTCCATAGTTAGAATATCTAATTCAAAACTTTTCCAATTCACATATATGCATTTCTTCGCATACCATTAAATGAAATAACATTCATTCATAATTCATGGATAACAAAGTGCAAGCACAATTTAATCTCATTCAGAATTCAAATTACATCCACATTTACCCGACATACTAATAGTAAATAGTAAATACACAATTGGGGTGTAACAGGAGCTTTTGGACCACTGGAGCAACACTCCCTACATTGTTGCTAGAGTTTCACCTCCCTCCTCTTCCCCTCCTCAAGAATATCAGTGAGGCTGCAACTAGTCTACCAAAAGAAATCATTGTTCCTAGTACCATGTCTCTCAACTCTAAAAAAATAGAGATAATGTTTCCTACAGTTGGCCCTAGCCCTCACGACCACCATTTACCTTTACTGAAAAGTGTGATTCTTCTAATTGACTAGGCTCTAGCAAGGTTCCTTGACTAGAGATAAGTATTTTTTCAATGCATGCTCAACAACCTTTGAAGGATATTCCTAAAGAAGTGCACTCATTGGTATGGAGCTAGTTGATGATAATCTTACCCCTTGAAATGTTTTGGAGAAACCTAATGATAAAGACCCCACTTCTTCTTGAATTGCACTAGTTACTTAGCATTTTTTATATTATGTTTGAACATCTTAACTTGTCATCTCTTGTTCAAACTTGATTCAATGTAATAGATGTAATTATTTATAACTCATCCTTTTTTAATATTTACTATTATAATTTAATATAATTAAAAATTAAATAAACTTATTCATTAAAAAGGGTAAAATAAAATCACACCCCCAAAAATCGAACCATATTGATTAGCCTCTTTTTAACTTCTTTTCTTGGGGCCGAAAGCAAATTTGCCAATCATTGAGATGTGAACAATCACTCCAAAACAAGACCTTTTTACTACCACAAACTTGCTGAGCACTGTATTTCGACTCTTCGATTGTTTGCAGATTGGCTTCATCTTTAGAGGAAATCAACTACAGTCTACATAAAAAATGCTAGATGGGGAAGGTAACTAACTCTAAATCCATTCTTTCTTCAGTCATTCCTGGACCTAAATTAAGAACCCAAATGGGCATATAGAAGTAGTGCCACAAAATCTGGCATTAGCTCCCCTCAAAAAAACACCACTGATAAGCTTTTTCTACACAGATCGCAAGCACTGAAAAGACAGTTATTTTCATTTCCATCCACTCCACTGCAGAGTAAAAACATATTGTACTTAACTATAAACAATGCAAGCAAAGGGTGCAAGTATGACCTTAAAATTATAAAGCTGTGGCTTTGTATTTGAATGCCTATTGTTCCTGTTAAGCTAATTTTTTTAGCATGATTACAGTAAATCTGCTGCTTCAATTTTCTCTTTTAGCTACATCTTGGGTGTTGTTTAATGGCAATGGGCCACCATTAGTAATGGCCAGCATCTGGATTGGTATAAAAAATAACATCCACTTCAGAGTTCATAGTAGAGTGGGTCATCATTAGAGAATAAGCAGGTCCTCTCCTCATTGATCCCTCCCCAGTTTTGTATGGTGGCCTGAATATGTTCTTCCCACATGGATATCAATTATAATAAAGAGGTAATTTATGAGGCACCAAAAGCTTCCTCCATCTGAAAGCAGATTCCATTGGGGGTGTCTTCCTATTGATTTGTTAGGAAATGATAATGAAAAACTCTGTGGTTCAGTAATTCCCACAGTTAACCTGCCCTTAAACAGGCTATAATTTCTTAGCCCCATAATTTTTATAAGCTATTGCAAGCTATATCATTCCTACAAACACCCATATTGGTTTCTAAATAGAAGGGGATAAACAGACACCATGCCTTCACAATAAATTATTTATAAGCCAAGTTTGAAAAAAAAACATATAATGGCCAATTTTACTATTCTAAAAACTAGCTCAACTCCATTTCAGTATGACATGCACTGATTGGAACCAATCTCAATAAATTATGTATCCAAATCATTAAACATATACCCAGAATTGATCTTTAATATATAATTGACAAAGTAGCCCATGGACACAAACAATATCAAGGGATAAATGATTGAAACATACAGTTTAGCCAAGATTATGTCCATCCCACTTGAGTGTTTATGAAGGCCAGTTTCTGTACCAACCAGCCCAAGCAGAAACAAGTCCACTGATCCCCAGAGTTAATGTATGATTACAGAATGGATTAGGCTCAATATCTGCTATTGCTATAAACAAGTCTGCAACATTAGCAGATATGGCCATGAACTGCATCATCCTCTGGCTCCTCACATTACTTAATTTCTTCCTCTTCTCCTCCACAACAACAGACTCACATACACTATTCATCTCTTCTATCTCTCCTTTAAGCTGCTTCTCCAACCTAATTCCTTTTCTAACATTAATCAAATCAGAAATTATGAAAAATATATAACCAAATGCCTCACCAAAAGCAGAGATGAAGCTCATTTTCCGGGCCAAATGGGTGTTCAGGACTCCAATCCTGGCTAACCAGAGAAGATGGTCAAAGAAGAAATAAACCATTTCTCCAGCATTTGCAAGCACTGCTAAAGTTTGAAGCTTCCAGTTGGGTTCTGGATTTCTCCTCAGGGTGTTGAATCCTGTTAAGAATCTCCCTGTTCTGAAAGCCTTTCTGCTAAGTCCAGAGGATACTTCCCAGTTTTTGGCTCGTTCTGCCATTGAAGAATAATTGTTTTTCTGCAACTGCCAATGAGCCAATTTTGATACGTACTGAAATGTCTTGACAAGTTTGTCTATGCCATCTCGTTTAGCCAGGAATATCACCAGCTTGTCCACTGAATCCTTTCTAGTTCCCATTTTCGAAGTTTAAGTGCTCTTAGTCCGAAGTAGGATTAGGACGGATTACCTCTCCAAAATACCTAATTTTAGTTCAGGATGAACTTCATCTCATAGAATTGAATGAATATGAGACTATAAGTAGACCATTGAAGTTCAAGCTCCTGAGATCAGAGTCATTCCACTGATAAATCTCTTGAACATTAATTAAGATGTCATGACTGCAAAAACTCCATATACTTGATGAAGCATGCTGCACCCATTGCCTTTCAGCGTTTAATCCACAGGGTCTTAGAAGTACTATTTTTTTATGATTATCCACCATCCATAAGCTTGAGCATCAACCACAAAACTAAAGATATCTTATTTTCTCTCATTTTATCTTCAAATAATTTGTGTGGCTTGCCTTGTCAATTAATTAAAAACTTAAGCCCTTTGACAGCAAATTGAAAATAGACATGTGTAAATTGGTATTCCGCTGTTTTTTACATTTTAATCACCCAATAATTTGATGGATTTATATCTGTTCTATTTTAGAAGTATAACTAGTAGGTTAACATCCAATTTTCAAGTACTATAGATAAATTATGGGCTGGGTTCGGTGTTAGAGAGAAGTTTAGGAATAGGGTGTGTAGCTTTTAAAGAGTCATCTAGTATACCTCCATGTTTGTTTTGGAAGAAGATTGTTAATAAGATTTTTTAGTTTTTAATTTTAGAATAAGGATTTTATTATTTTTTAAGAATTAAAATGATAATAATATATTGTTTATTAAAAAGATGAGTGGTAAAAGGTATATCTTAAAATTTTATAGGGTTAAAGTTTAAAATAAAATACAAAAATAATTTAAACAGAGTTAGGTTTAGATATTAGTAAATATAAAAAGATTTTAAGTGGTAAGAGTAGTATCGAAAAGAGAGATCATAATCGTCTAGTTTATGCCAAACATTAGTGGTGTTGGAATCATCATCAATAAACTTTCAACTATTGAGAGCACCCTTCTCCTCCTAGTTTTCATTTATAGGTTGTTGAGAATGAACAAGAGAAATAGCTAGGTCTAGGTAAGAAAACTTGCTAGAATCCAACTAGCCAAGAGCACCACACCATGAGAAGAGGCAAAAGGTGACCAAGAAGGCTAAGACAAACTGCTACTACCTTCATGCTACTTCTAAAGTATTGTGAACAATGTTTATATAATAGTGTCAATCCTTGTGAATAATCTCAATCAATTGCAAGCTAGAGCAAATCCCAATGTCTTGATGAAGCATGTACTTGATCAAATGTGTTAGTAGGGTCTCCTAGATTGAATGTGGTGATGTAAAACTCAATGTGGTGAATGCCAAGAGTACTCCTAGGTCCAACTATTGTGTAATATCTTCCTTTGCTACTAAAAACTCTCTAAATCTATTGCAAGTTATGAGTAGTGAGACTATATTAGTTTTCTAAGTCCAATAAGGTTCAAAAACTAAGTTATGACTTTGTGACTATCAAAATCCTCTAAAAAGTGAATGTGATATTGAAGGATCAATGTAGAACATATATTCCAAAATATGAGGTGAAATATATAATTGCATCAAAATATGGTGGGGACTAACTATAGTGTAGAAAATTGTCACCCTTAATAATTTCACACTATGTTTTTCCCCCCTAATTATTGAGCCTAATTGACCCCATAATTGCTTCAAATTATGCATTATAGGAGCCCATTTGTACCATTTTTCAATAAATTGCAATCATTAAATAAATGCATCCAACTCATGTGTTATTCCTGACATGCAGTGTCCTAGAAATTTGGGTTAGGACCCATACACCCTTGAGCGTATGGGTCCCCTTCTTAGCTAGGGCCCATTTTTGGACATGTTGTTGGCAATATTTTAACATTCAAATTTCAAATTTCAAGTGTCGGCTTTCAGGATCTAATTTTCAAGAAATTAAAATAAATTTCTACAAATACCTAGTATTTTCACAATATAAAACTAGAACTACAAGAATTGAAAGTTGTAAAAAAATGACATTGTGTTTAAGGTAACAATTCACCATCAAAGACTCAACACTAATAGTTTTCTATATCATTTGTATTGTGTAGCAATGAAACTAAATAGATAAAATCAACAAAAGGAATCATAGATCCCTAAGGCCTAGATGTCTCATTAAATATCGTGTGTAATAATGAAACTAAATAGATAAATAAATAGGAGTCTTATATTATAAAACAATAAAGAAAGTATCACTTTTCTAATGTCTTTCATTAACTCATGCATATAGTTTTATATAGCTCACTATAAATAAAATTTTAGATAGAAAGTAGGCATTAGGCATAAAAGAAACCAAAGAAAGAAATCCAAAACATAATTCTTCAAAGGATATAAAATTCAAGAATTGAGTCAATCCAAATCAAGAGAAAAATAAATGTGTATGAACAATTTAGTTTTAGTAGTATTTATATGAATAAATTTGGTGAAACACAACCAATTGCAAAATGGAGTAAAATGTGGAGAATCCCATATGTTTGTAAAATGGTTGATGTGAGTGTTAGCTGATTGGGACCACGTTCCAAAACATACATGTTGTCATTTGAAGGTGATTATGGACCCAATCATAGCATGATATTAGAGAAATTGGTCCTCAAGTTTAAAAGTTATTCGAGAAATTATTCCTCATACATGATGAATTTTTAATGACTAGAATGGAAAATATCTAGGTTAATTAAAAAATGCCTCCAAAATTTTAGGTAATTCCTATTTACAAATGTGTAGTTCATTGTGGTGAAAATATTACTTATAAATGCCTCATAAATAAATTGGTGGTTATTTAGCATGCATTCATCCAAAATCCAAGTGATTTGGGTCTCCAACTATTTTATTATATTTGCCAAAATTAAATTGGTGATAGGAACTATTCACTAATTAGCAAAGACTTGCCACTTAAAAATTGTACAAAATCCCACCACAAGGCAACATTCCATTTAAACTTCATGGTAGTGTACTTTAAGAACTTAGGGTCCTTTATTAACTCAAACTAAAATTTCTTCTCTAGCTTAGTTATATAGTCCAATAATTCCTCCAAATTTAATCTTCTTGAGTAGCTTGGGATATCAAATCTCAACCTTCTCCCTATCTTCACTAAGGCTATGGAAATCTATCTTCTACACTAAGTTCATCCTCTAAACTTGTAGCATCACCTTCACATGTTTCACAATTTTCTCCCACATCCTCATTGGTATCTCTAGTCACACCCACTCGTCACCTCTTCATGGTCTCAATGACTTTGAACCTCACTTGAATGATTCTTAGCATTTCATCAAGTTTTTTCCACACTATTCTCTCTAGGTTTGTTAGTGTGTTAATTTGAACCTTTCAATTCAACACAAAATGAAAAAGATATGCAATAGAACTACTCTTCAAATTAGAAGGGGAAGCTCCCAGTAAAATAAAATTTAACCTACTGTGAGCAATATGTACTTGCAATTTATAATCTTCACAAAAAAATTGGGGGAATTTCACATTCAGCTTCTACAAACTTTAAATGGTTATCTTTTTGGATTGTCTTAGTGTAAGAGGTTGAAATTCTCTTCCAACATCTAAGTTAAAGTATTTTATGCTTTTTTAACTACAAATATGTCTTGACTAGACACCGCCACTGTTTAGTTAAAAATAGAGACTAAATAATGCAACTACACATGAATTGGATAGGTGAACAAAAAAAAAATTGTGGTAAATTAAGTGCAAGAATTGATACTAAGCCATGAGTTACATCTTTGGCTAACTTGAAATACAAAGAAGAAAAACATGCTTTGGCTAACTTGAGGGTGTTGGCAAGAAGTTGAGTCCACTTTTTGGCCAAAAAGTGGAAGTGTTTTCCCCCATTTTTAGAATTTGTCATATTTGACCTTAAAATTTGAAGCGCTTAGAGATGGAATCTTTAAAAAGTCACTAATTATAAAATTTAGTACTCAAAGTCTAGTTTCCAAATATGCAATTTATTTCAATACCCAGATGATAACACATGATTTTCAATAGGCGTTTCTAAAAACCACTATTTAAAAGTCACCTTTTTTATCATATCATGCACGTGTACGCCATCTGTATTTTGATCTAAATAATTGTATTTTTCTAAATCCTTTTGGGAAAATATTTGTAACTCACTAAAGAACTTTTCAATATTTTTTGTAATTTTTTATTGAATTTTTTTTGCTAATTTTTTATTGGCCATATTTATTGTTTTGAAAAATCGCCATGTACGTCATGCATAAGATGACCTAAAATTATCATTTTTTTATTTTTGTCAAATTGAAAAGAATTGTCTGGAGTACATTTTTGTGCAATTCGTTTTACAAAAAAATATTTTAACAAAAATTTATTAAAATACTAAAAAACCTTGATATTTCAAGTTTATGAACCAATTTCATCAAAAATTAATTGAAAAATAGAAAAAATAATCCAATTGTAAAAAAAATTACATATTTGGAATCTACACTATCTCATCTATAATGGGTTTGAATTTTGTCAAAAAATTCTGTAAAAAAGGTCTTCAGACATATGTCCAAAGTGTTGGTGTAAATTAAGTCTTGTAGGTCTAGTTAATTCATTACTAGGGGACTTATTTACATGTTAACTTTACTTAGGTCATAAGATTCTTTTTAGATGGTGTTAGTTGTCATTAGTTGTTATCTTATCTTTTGACTTGTAACACATGTGATCTAGGTAGTTATGATAAGTTGTCTCATGTCATATGATTAAGACACTTGTCATAATCTTATGACATCTTGAATCTCACCTTGGCTATATAACCAAGGGGTCTCTACTACATTGTACACAAAACATTGAATCATAATTGATAATAATACAATTTATTCTTGTCATATTTAGATCTTCTCTCTCTATGCTTTCCATTTGGCCTCTAGTTCTTGGGTGGCTATCTCCATAGCCAATTCTAACACGGTATCAAAGTGGGTTGGGTGCCTTTGGTTAGCCATTTTTTGAGAGATCTTGGTGGATCTTGAAAAGTTTAGTATGCTCTTCTCTTGCATCATATGATGACATGGAGAATTAGGAAAGGTTGATAGAAATACCAAATTTGTGGGAGTTCCTCTTTGTGGCTTTTTATTTCAGGTTCAAATTGGAGCTTGTCGGTACAAATCTAACCTCACCATTGAGTTTAGAAGGTTCAAGATAGTCGGTTTTTCCTTTTGTTTTGTCCAAATCAGACGTATGAGGCCAAATCTATGAGGGTTTGAAGTTGAAGAGTGGTTGAAAAATCCAGAAGGTAGCTGTATTTTTGGATCATTTTGGGTCAAATATGACCCTGCCATTGTGTCTAGAAGGTCCAAAAACCCCATGATCGATTGTCAAATCATCCAAATCGAAGCAATTATCTGTTGAGGAAAAAAAAGTTTGCCCAGGGAGCTGTACAGTCCCCTAGGTCGCCATTATTGCGCAGGTTGTACGATTTATTTAAAAACAAAATCTGAAATTTTAAATCCATCGACATTTTATATTTGTAAATCTTTCTAAAAAAATTTGTAAAAAAAATTATTTTGGTCAATATTTTATTTATTCAAAATCTTTTATAAAAATCAAAAGACAAAAAAAAGTCTTTCCTACGGTCATAAATTGCAGGTACCTCTGCATACGCAGGGTACCCACACTTGCCATAGGCCGCCACATGGTGCCCTCTTAGTGGTGTTGTATCCTCCAAACGGTCAAACCCGTTTCATCAGCATTCAAAAAAAACTCCAACAATGAACTTCATTTCAATAAATCGGCCAATCAAATATTAACCGGTGGTGCTTTTTGAGAAATCGGCGAAAGAATATATTGCAGCACATGGTCAAAGATTTTGTTGAACGAAATATTCCTTAAGCATATTCTGATAAGAATATTCTGGCAGCAAGGGTGATTATTCTTTTGGCAGGTTGCAGGCCGTCAAATTTAAGCTAGCATTTTGTTGATGTCAGCTCTGCATCAACATGATGTTAGCGCTCAATTGAATTTTTCCTACCTCCTCTCCATTTGCATTTGCATTTTTGCAATCCAACTTCAAAGGCCCATATCTTGCTCATTTTGACTCCTTTTCTCAAGAATTTTTTTTTATTTGGGCTAATTTTTCATTCTATATGCAGTGGTGAAATCATATTTTGGTTTTGGTGTCTAGTTTTTCCAAAAATTGCAGATTCTCACAGGTGTTGCTGCTTCGTCCTTGTTTTGAGAACTTCAAAATTTCATATCTTGGTCCTACAGTAACATTTTTGGGTGCATTTTTTTTTGAAAGCATATATTTTTTCGTGTAATTTTTAGTGGTATTATCAAATTGATCTCATTTTGTACCAAAAATTATACTTGATTCTATGTCCAAATTTGGCATTTGCATGTACCAAGATCAAGACCGCTTTGCTATATTTGGCAAGTGGAAAATGTAAATGCACTAAGTATAAAGTTCCACAAATCAAATATTGCTTGGGGGTTTCATGATTGAGTAATTTGGGGGGGTAATCATTTGCCTTTGTTGGCTTCTGTCTCTTGATTGGTTTATTGTGTAACTAAATTAAGAAGTTTAATATGGGCATCAAAACACATCTTGTTGTAATAAGGTTAAATCAATGGAACATTAAGTCTTGGAAAGATGAAATCCTAACACATTGTAGGTGGCTTAATCTTTTGCCATATCTCTATGGACTAGTTCATAAACCCTCATCAAAATGGGAGAGAGTTGTGTGGGACATAAAAATAGAACATATCCTAAGAGTAACTGGTTGTAGTTGTGATATTGATATACAAATGGCCACTAATGGTATTGAGATCCCTCATGAACTTATGACCAAACTTTGGGAGATGTATGGAGACTCGAATGAGCCTCAATTCCTAAAGGATCTTGTTGTGGATTGTCTTGTTCCACTTGTAGATTTTTGACCTATTAATGATAAAATAACTGAAACACTTGCTTATTGGGAAAGTAATGGTAATTTTGATAAAATAGAACCTTCTCCTTCTCCTCCTATAGAAACATCTATTGAGACTTCAGTTTCTATGGCTATTAATCCAAATTTAGAGGGTTCATCTTCTTCATCTATGAGTCAACATCTTGAGGTTGGGGGCTCTTTTAATCAAGCATTGGAAGAATCATCTACTTCATCATGTTTTGAGAACACAATGGAGGGTGATAGGTGTAGTCGAATGACATGCACTAAGATCTCATCTCCTTCATCTACTGTTGTACCTGAGGATGCTTGTGATTCCATAGTTTTGGTTCCTTGTGATTCAATGCAGCAGAGCATTCATTCTTTCATATTTGGCTACTTTAGATGACTTCTTGATATGTATTTCAGACTTGTTTGTGGAGTCTCATATTGCAGATTTTGGAGACATTATTGATGGCATTCATCTTCTCTTTGATGGACAATATCCTTCTTTAGTTGTTGTGAGGGAACACTTTGACCCTTTTGTTCAATATCTACATGATCATCCTTTGTAGTTTGACATGACTGTAGATCTTTTTGGAAAGCTTTTGGAGGAGGCTTCTTTGTCTTTAGAGGGATATCTTTGTCTTTGGATTATATTCTACATTCATCTCTGCTAGATTTTGTATTTTCCTCTTCAGTAGTGTGGCCTAGAACACCTGTTTGGAGTGAGTCATCTTTCAGCATCGACATGGAGACACTTGAGCATGCTTCAGAGACATCATCCATCATCCATATTCCTGACATCCTGCATATGGGAGGAACGTTGTTCGACGCTTTTGGATCATCTTCAGCATTCAATGTCAAGCTTCTACCATCATTGTAGAAGAATCAACATTGAGGGGGGGCTAAATTGTCTCTCTTCTTCTTCTCTCTTATGGGGGGTCTTTCTCCTCACATGGGGTTTTGGCCTTCTCATTCTTCATTGAGAGCATTTCTTTTTTGTATTTCATCTCTCTTTTGGGGAGGAGTTTTTTCCCACTGGGTTTTCTCCTTTTCTTCATTTGTGAGAGATTTCATTTGCATATGTACATGGGTACCTAACATAGCCTCACATTTGAGACCCATCTTTTAGTCATTTGCATAATAACTAGTCCCTAAGTTGCTTTAAGGGGGGTGTTGGTGTAAATAAATTCTTGTACCTAGTTAATTCATTACTAGGGGACTTATGTACATGTTAAGTTTACTTAGGTCCTAAGATTCTTTCTAAATGGTGTTAGTTTCCATTAGTTGTTATCTTATCTTTTGACTTGTAACACATGTGACCTAGGTAGTTGTGATAAGTTATCTCATGTCATATGATTAAGACACTTGTTATAGTCTTATGACATCTTAAATATCACCTTGGCTATATAACGAAGGGGTCTCTACTACATTGTACATAGAACATTGAATCATAATTGATAAGAATACAATTTATTCTTGTCATATTCGGATCTTCTCTCTTTGTGCTTTCCATTTGGCCTCTAGTTCTTGGGTCACTATCTCCATAGCCAATTCTAACACAAAGTCACTATTTTCTTGTGACATTGACATGACCTTCAAGTTGCAGGTCAAACCAGGTCCAAAGCTTAGGTTTGAGTCCCCAAGCCTTTTCCCGGACAGAAAAACAAGATAAAAACCCGACCAAAAATTCAAATTTTAAGAAATGGGATCCTTATTTACAAAACAGGATCCCATTTTGTAAACGGGATCCCTTCATTTATTATTTTTACTATTGGAAAAATAAATGGTATAAACAGGATCCTATTTACTATGCGATCCGGTTTCTTTTCTGACTATCTTTTTTAATTTTTACTGGCAAAATTTTATTGTCAATTCTATAACTTGACATTGTAGGACCGACAACAACAATTTCACCTATTTTCTATCGATTTTTATCTTTACAGGGTCTTGAACTTACAATTTGAATTGAATTTTTGAAAGGAGGCATCATTGGGACAGTTTTGAGTGGAATTGTGTTCATTTTCTACTCGTTTGAAGGAGGAACAAAGGAGGAATACTTTCGTTATTGACATTCATTTGTGCTTCAAAATTTTGTAATCATGGGATCACAAGCTCATAATAAGAGGAAAGATGGGAAGGTATTGACCCCTGAAGAAATTGAAGCAAAGAGAGAGAAGGAGGAAAAAAGACAAAGAGATAGAAGAATGAGGATTCGATCAATGAATAATGTTGAAGCATCCAATTCCAAAAGTATTGAAGATAAAAACATTGAGGAGACCATGGATGTAGACGATGCAAATTTGCAAGAGGTGAATGTGGAAAATAATGACTATACAAACTACTCTTGGTATGTCTTCAAATCCCCCTTTCAATGCTATGGAGAATGTTTCAATAGGCACAAATCCAGGGACATCTTCAAATCCACCTTTGAATGATATGAAAACTTTGTTTATAGGAAATTTAAAAGATGTTGGATTTAACAATGTTGGCATCGATAATATTCGTAGAGATGAAGATTTTACACATATTGTTATTGAAAATGAAAATGAAAATGAAAATGAAAATGAAAATGAAAATGAAAATGAAAATCATTTTTTTGTTCAAAATGAAAATGAAAATCATTTTTTTGTTCAAAATGAAAAAGAAAATCCTTTTGTTGAAAATGAAAATAAAAACCATTTTGTTGATGAAAATGAAATTTGTTTTGAAGTTGAAAATGAAAATGAAAATCCAGGATGTGATGTTGAAAATGAAAACATTTTTTTTAAATATAAAGAGATGTTTTAGATAATCTTCCTGGTAAGATTTCTTGGAGACAAATAAGAATGCATGCCAATAGATTATACAAAGATTTTTTTTATTGTAAAAACTATCATTTCAATGTCAACTAATGATGCAATTGATGAGAATGTGGAAAATGAGAAAATTAATGAAAAAGTTAGGCATTTTTGTTAAACCAAGAAGAAAAGATCAATCACTAAAAAATGTTATGTCTATCGTTTCTAGTGTCATTGATTCTATTAGAAAGAATAGTCTATCTAAATATAAGAATGCAACACGACGAGCTATAAGAACTGCTATAGTTAATAAATCAACTTTGAATAAAATAATGTTAAGCAATATTAGTAAAATTCTAAAAATACATCTTAAAACATTGGTAAGAGTGACAAAGAGAAGAGAAAGTATAGAAAATGATCCAATCAACCAATGTTGGAATTTTAGTGGTCGACTCTAGAGGCCTAACATGAAATTGGATATTGAAATCAAATCTTTGATTGAAAAATATTGGCATGATAATAGTAGGGTATCATCTAATGCTAGAGATGTTTTAAAACTAAGAGTGGAGTCCAAATTTCATGATCCTCATCCAAAACACCTATTAGATACAATGCAAACTAAATTTTATAGAAAATTTTGTGGTGATTTAGTGTTACCTGGTAATATTAGAATAAGTCAAAGATTTTTTGAAAAATGTAACCTTGGTATGCAAAATTAATAATCAACGAATATCTTGTTGTAAAACGCATGTTCAATTTCGTTATTATTATGATGTTTTTTGATATATATGTTGTACTTCACATACTAACTTGATTATGCAGGAATGTGGAATTAATATGCCACCTGAAACAATAAAGGATTTTATATAAAGTTTTTTCTGTGAACGATCTAATGGGAAATTATTTTATTTAAGTTCATGTATTTTTGGATTGTGGATTTAAAATCCTTAAAGCTCCCTATGGGTGGTTATTTTTTGGTTTTGCATCGACCATGGCTCATGCTTCATATGTTTGAATATTTACAGGCCCCTTTTTGTAGTTCCTTCGTCCGCTTGTGCCACATGTCAGTTGCACACGCCTTTGAAATTTTTCTTCCCTTGCTTCTCCTTCGAGCTCTTCCCTTGTGCCACATGTCTGCAGTGCATGCCTTTGAGGATTTCCTCTCCTTTGTTTTACCCTGGGCTCCACCAGTAAGCCATGTTGCATCATTTCATAGACACTTTTTTGGGTGGGCCCTGCAGTCAAAGCTTAATGCATTCGTTGTGCCACATGTCTTCTCTGCAAGGATTTTGATCACAAGGGAAGGATGAATGAATGTGAAGCCTCATTGTTGCACCACATGTCCTAACCAACTTTGTGGGTGGGTGACACGTGTTATTTGGATATTTTTGTTGCTTTCACTTTCAGACCGCATTCATCACTACAAGAGGGCGCATTTTGTTTGAGGTGATTGAATACCACATTTCAAAATCTTTCTATTGCAATGGTCTTTGAGAATCATTGCAACGAGTGGCATAGCCCATGCCTGGGGAATCTTTTTCGGTTATTGGCTTTCAAGCGGTGGAGGGATCTATATATACTGCTTCGACTCTCTAAAAAAGGGTTTGAAAATACACATAAAAAGTATTGAAAGACTGTAGGCCTTTGTATTGCTTTCAATTATCGTATTAAGACTCACAAATTGTGCCAATTTGTTCGGCCTCTCTGTTTCTTAGTTAATTGATAAGACATTATACTGTATTGTTTGTTGTACTGAGTAGTTTATCTGCAAGACTTCTACAATTTCAATATAAATTTGTTGTTCGGATCATGTCTTGAACTCTTATTATTCAGTAAATGTATATGGAAGTTATATTATGTCATGTGATTGACTTATTCAGAATTTCATTTATGCTTTCTGATATTTTTCAGGCATGTAGATTGTTGAACGGGCCCTCAAATCTTACCCAAAAGGGAAGATTTCATGTGCCTACTTACTTACATCTTGGCGCATCACCTTAGATTAGATTTTATTTTATATATTTGCTTCATTTTCCATTTCCAACCCCCCAAATACAAGAAGATCCAACTTCTTTAAAACCCATAGGTCACTTAGTTTAGTGCAATTAGTCCCACCATTAACTAAGTTTCCCATAAGGTTGTGTGTCTAGCAATTTTAGGCATCACACAGTTCTTTTTCTAGCATTCCCAATGGGACTATGTTTGAATGTATCTAAATTTAAAGTTGGTGTATGAGCCATAGACCTATTACTAGATCTCAGACAACGAATAACCCTAGCCTGCTAGTACCACTGCTAGTAACAGTCCAAGCAAGAACCCATCCAGTGAACATCTCGACCACTCCTATGGTCTCGTTACAAATGGATAACAGAAATTTTGTAGCATGGGACACCGAAATCCCCCTCATAGCACTAGTAGCACCAGCCATTTGGGCTCCTATTCCAACATCAACTTTAAAATCTTTACCAAAATTCACCAGTGAAGGTTCAAAAACACCATCTGATCATCTGCAAGATGTGGTGGACGCGTGTTTGGTGCATGGTATAATTGATTGAAATGTAGCACTAAGATTCTTTTTAGCCTCTTTCAAAGGAAGGGCACTATATTGGTACCGCACTTTGGAAGCCAATACAATCGGTACCTAGGATCAGCTTGGAGAGCCTTTTTACGAGTAGTTTTCAAACAATGGAGATCGGTCTTCACTATTCCAGCAGTTGGTGACCATAAAGCGGGCCCCTCAAGAGGCCATGACTAACTTCAATGTCTGGTTTCACACAAATTGGAAAAGGATCCAGCCTACTATCCATCTGCATGTCGATTTGGCATTCATGTTCTATCTAAAGTCTCTCAACACCGACATATCGGTGATAATTTAGTCCCTTGGTGGGAACACTTTGCTAGATGCATACAACATTGCTATTAAGGAGGAAAATAATTTGATCGATGCCAGAAAGCTACCGCCTTGGCCCGCTATGCCTATATTTGTAGAGTTGTCAACTTCCCCACCCAGGAGATAGCTAGACTATCAGTGTGTCTGCTCCTCCCCAATCTATGTACACATATCCAAGCGCACCGCAGAACATTGCTTCTACATATAATTCTTCAAAAGATGAGATGAGCGACGTCAAGGAGTTGCGGAACATCTCAAATGAAATAACTAGTATCAAACGACAACAATCCATGCCTTCAAAGCTAGCTTACCAAAATTACCAAGGCGGAAGGTCTTCTTACCAGTAAAATCAGTTCCAAGGAGGTGCATACACAAATCCATAGACTCAAACAAATAACCAGATAGTACCCGGTGCCTACTCCACTACAAAATTTTCACCCAAGTTTGAATAGAGAGCTGGTAGCAGGGAAAAATAATCTCACTGATGGCATCAATCCTTGGTGCTTCCCCTGCAACAAAGCACATATTTCCCAAAATTGTTCATGTGGAAATTTACAACAAAGAGTGGCGAAACAACGTAGTCAAGGTGTCACGCCAGACTTAGGAGGTTATACATATGCCTCTCCACAAATGGAAAACATGATACTGCTCAAATGCAAGGAATGTCCTTGGAGCAAGAAATAGATATAGCTCTCGATCATGCACTCTTCTCATGGATGGAAGAAGAAGAGGTAGTGTTTGCAAATGATGCTTCCACATCAAAGGCCCCACAAGTGTAATCAGATTATAACACTTTCTCAAAGAGGAGATTCATGGGCGAGTCGCTCAACAACCCAAAAGTATTCGTAACCAAGCTCCTAATACCTCTGCAATTTCACAAAAATCACAGTTGCGAAAGGAGATTGTTATAACATAGTCTAGGGAGCAGAAGTATTTGAATCCACCACCATTCAATGTGGTGGAACAATTGAAGAAAATCTCTGCTAATGTATCTCTTTGGGATATCTTAGCTATTTTGAAATAGAATTCATTGTTGCAGAAGGCCCTACTAGAAGATGCAAGCATAGATTCGACAGAGCAACCATCCAAAGGAAAGGTTGTTGATTCATCGTCTTAGGCCAAGGTCCTCACAAACAATGGAGAGGAAGCCTCTACCGAAAGCAAAGGTAAGCCAAAACCAAAACCATTTTTCTTAACTCTCATTGTGGGTAAGAAATTGTTGCATAATTCTATGATTGACTCCAATGTTAACACCACAGTCATGCCCAAGAAAATAGCCAAAGCCTTAGGACTATAGGTGTCATTGGGAACCTCCCCTTGATTCTATTCTCCTGCCCTAGTATCACAGTCCCACAAGATACCATAATCATTGACGTCCCTCCCATGTTCGGTCTCTGATTATCTTGGGAGTTCACTACCAAGATAGGTAGGTATCTTTCCTTAGAGTGGTCACACTTGATTCTTAGGACCAAGCATGGAGCTAAGATGAAGATAGTGTCTAAACCTTTGCATTCAGAACATGTAGCAGATGAAGCCATGATCAACTTTCAGGCTACTCGTAACTCTATAACCAAAGATGAGATGTATTCTACTGAGTTACTTGAGGACGAGAAAGTGACCAGAGACTGGATTGATGAAGAAGAGGTTCTCTTGATTGAATTCATAGACACTGATCCTTTTCGACATTATCATGCCACCGGATTGGAAACTTATGTCATCTATGATGAAGATCAAGTAATTCCGAAGGTGATGAAGGAATATGAGGGCGGTCAAGCCTCAGAGCTGTGGATGCTGCATTTCGATGGAGCAAGATGTAAAATAGGTGCAGGAGCCAGGATATGTTTGACATCCCCATCTAATGAAAAGACACTCAGGTCTTTTCGCTTTCAATTTTCCTATTCAAATAATGAAGCTAAATACGAGGGCCTCATGCAAGTTCTAAGTCTTGCAGAGTGGATAGGTGTTAAAAAAATAATGGTGTTCAAAGACTCTAAGCTAATAGTCAATCAGTCTGAGGGGTCTCCATTGCAAAGAATGTTTGCATGAGATCTTATAGACATAGATTCTAGGACCTGATTGAAAGCTTTCAAGCCTTCAATATCCAAACGGTGCCTAGAGAGTAGAATGAAACTACGGATCACATGGTGACAATAGGATCTCAATTTGACCATGTTTCTGACGTAATTGATAACATACACTCTGTGTGAGTGATTGTTTGACCCGTAATCCTAGATAATGACTAGATTCGGCAAGTGTTCAAAAGTGATGAACACATTACCTCATTCATTTAGCATTCAGGAGAGTTCATTGATTAGCTCGAATCAAAAATTGCAAAAGCTTATGAAGGGAAAATTATTCAGCTAAGATCCAACAAGCTTCTAAAAGGATTGGTCACTCTCAAAAATCTATTCGATTGTGACGATGCAAGAAATGAAAAGAGGAAGTTTGTAGCGGACAAGGGTGACTATGCAGATCTTTAGGTCGGAGATAAGAGGAAGCTTAAGGTTGGAAAAGATGTTCCACAACATGATAAGGAAAGGCTCATCCATTTTTGTGAGAAATACAAAGCGGTAGTGGCCTAGTCATATGATGACCTCAAGGGATATGATCCCGAAGTCATCCAACATACATAGAACTAATGGAAAGTGCAAAACCAGTCCGCCAAAAGCAGAGACCTGCAAACCCAAAAATTGAGGCACTAATGGTGCAAGAGTTGAAGAAGCTAATCCATTCCTGGATTGTCTTCTCAATCAAATGTAGTACATGGGTGTCCAATCTGGTTCTAGTCTGAAAGAAAAATGGGGAAATCCACTTCTATGTTGATTTTTGAGATTTGAATAGGACATCCCTAAAGTACCACTACCCCTTGCCTTCCATGGAGTCAATCTTCCAAGTTCGGTGGTTGGCTTAGAAATGTTTTCTCTGTTGGACAACTTCTCTGGTTATAACTAGATCTAGGTCAAAGAGGAGGACCGACACAAAACAACGTTCACTACTAAGTGGGGAACGTTTGCCTATGCAAAAATTCCCTTCAGCTTCTCAAATGTGGGAGCTACCTTTCAATGCGTGATGGACATTTCCTTTAGAGAATTGATCAATAAGATCATCTTGATCTACTTGGATGATCCAACCATATTCTCTAAGTCAAAAGATGATCATTTTGATCATCTTGAAATGGTTTTCAAAAAATGCTAGGAGTTCGGGATATCCCTAAACCCAAAAAAATGTGTGTTCGAAGTGCCTCAAGGGAAATTATTGGGGCATGTAGTGTCCAAAGATGGGGTTGCAATCGATCTACATCAGGTGAAGGAAATCGAGGAATTGCAACTTCCAATCAACAAAAAGGGAGCTCAATCCTTCCTGGGAAAGGTAAATTTTGTAAGCAAATTGATTTCTGATTTTGCAGGTTTAATTAGACATATCACCCTAATGCTCAAGAAGGATCAATTGTTCAAATGAACTAAAGAGGCCAGAGAATCCTTTGATAAGGTCAAGGAAGCTATTTCCTTAGCTCTTGTTTTGGTGAACCCAGACTTGTCAAAGGACTTCATAATGTATGTGTTCAGTAGCAAATCTAGCTTTGCTATTGTTTTGACCCAAAAGGATGATGAAGGAAAGAGAGAGAATTTGATAGCCTTTCACTCTCAGACCTTAAAAGACTATGAGATGAAGTATAACTTCATCGAGAGGCAAGCGTTCGCCATTGTTAAGGGGCTTAAAAAGTTTCAATCTATCATATCTTGCAACAAGGTGGTTGTATATGTAGCTCATTCTAGTGTGTGCGAGTACATTATGGAAGGAGAAATCACCAAAAAAAGGGCCAACTAGATAACTAAGATCCTTGAATATGATATTGAGGTTAGGCCCACAAAGACCATGTGGGGTAGAGGATTGTGTGAGTATTTGGAACGTGATGAAGAAGTGACGGCTGAGGAAGAATAACCAAAGCTAGTTCTACTTAATGAATCTAAGTCTGAAGGCTATTGGTTAGCAGACATAATGAGATTCATGCAAACTGGGAAATATCTGATGAGCCTCCCTTCTCAGAAAAAGAGGTTTTATAGGTTGCAGAATAGTGGGTATGTGCTTGTTGAAGGGTTTCTCTTCAAAAGGAACTTCAATGGTGTTTTTTTGCGGTGTGTCACCCAAGAGTAGGCACAGAAAATTCTAGACATATTTCATAATAGTCCCGCAGGCGGACATTTCTCTGCAAAAACTACTACCATTAAAATTATGTGTGCAGGGTATTTATGCGCTACATTTTTCAATGACTCACACTCTCTGGTTAAATCCTACAAAGAATTCCAATTCTTCACAGGAAGGAGGAAAAACTCGACAATGCCTCTAAATCCAATAGTGGTTGAAGAACCCTTCGCCCAATGGGGTCTTGATTTCATCGAGATGATTAATCCCACCTCCAATGCGGGACATAAATGGATTCTTAAGGGAACATATTATTTCACCCGATGGGCTGAGGATATGCCCCCCGAGAATGCAACTAAGGTAGAGATTGTGAATTTCCTAGAGGAACTGGTAACAAGGTTCGGCCTGCCAAAGACCATCATCTCTAACAATGCAAAAGCCTTCCTACATTTGAAGGTATGTCAATTCGTACTTAAGCATGGCATATTCCTAAAGACATCTTTGAACTATTACCCATAGGGAAATGATTTGGCCAAGTCAACTAATAAGAATTTATTCCAACTCATCAAAAGAATCAGGTTGGAACACCAAAGAGAGTGGCATAAGAACCTCAAAGCAGCACTCTGGGCAGACTGCATAACCCTCAAGTAAGTCTTAAAGACTTCACCATATGAGGTGGTATATGGGAAGGAAGCACTATTGCCTTTCTCTATGGAAATCCCAACATTACAATTGCTCAAGTCTCTGGAGGTGGAGCAAAATAGAGCCATGTAGGTCCAATTGGCAGAGTTGTTGGAGGTACAAGAGAAGAGAAAAGGCCCTGATGGCCATGTGTAACCTTCAACAGGTGGTTAAGAAGTGGTTTGACAAGAAAACCTTCAACCAGGGTCTTAAGTGTGGGGATTTAGTGCTTAAATTTAATGAGAGAGCCACAAAGCCTAGCCAACACAAAAAAATTGATAGTCTATGGGAAAACCCTTTTTGAATTATTCAATGCAAGCAACATAATGCATTTGAATTAGAGAACATGGAAAAAGAAGCATTGGGAATTCATGTCAATGGAATTCACCTGAAATTGTTTAATTAGCTTTATTAATCATTTTACCAATGTAAATATGTAATTATATAAATATTTTTTATTTTTGTTCGGTTGAGTCTTTATAAGCGAAACCCATGATACAAGAAGTGGAGAAAAGAAAAAGAGACATAAACTTGAAAAAAAGAGCTATATATTCATTATATGGTAATATGTACTTTGAAATATTGCAATGCAAAATGGCTCTTAGGCGAAGCTTTTTGAGTATATATATTAAAAGTTTTCTGAGATGTTTTCATTCATTCAACAGGGTCAACTAGGGCAGCAGGAGCAACAGGTTCAATAGGAACGACAACAATAACAGCAACAGGGGCAGTTGGAGCTTCAACAACAACAAGAAGTGGAGGAGGAAACATCAAGTTTCTGAAGTCATTATACCAATCCACGTAGTAGAAAAGCACTACATTGTAGCATCTTAGTAAGAAGTGGCAGGCACGTGAAACCCTTTGGTGGTGTTCCCCAATAGTCATAATGTGAAATACACTTAGAAATGGCACCCAAGGCACCACTGCATCCTCTTCAATATGTCAGTAGAGATCACTTGTTGTTGGAATACCAAGGCCATATACTACATTTGTCACAATTTCACCAAGGCCTCTGAGGTAACGCTTTGGAAAATTTTCCATGGTTAGCCTCAGTATCATCTGTTTCGGCACCTGAATGTCAAGCAGAGAGGCAACAAAATGAGAAAAAATATCAGTTTTTACTCTATACTTGTCCTCATACTCTATACAGTCTCTCCCCAACACCCATTTCATTGCAATTATGGCTAGGGAATGCTTATTCTTGGTCATATGCTTTAAATTCCTACTGGAAATCTCACCTAGGAAAGTGACCTGAGACCTATTGCTAGTTAGCCTAATGGGAGTATCCATTGCCTTTACCAAAAGGCCCAATTACTGAGTGTAAATTCTACTATTATCCTTAGGTATATTTATAGACATAGCCAGGGTACAATGTGTGCGATAAGCATGATGATGACCGAGAGAAAACTCGAAAATCCCACTAGGTTGTGTTTTTTGCGTGCGAATTGTTGTGTGCAAATTAAGAAGATGTAATTAATTAGCTAAAACATGCAACAAGTGCAAGTGGTAGTCCACATGGTCAGGTGCTAAGTGTCAAGCTGTGGACACTTTTCAATCTCCAAGATTAACTCAAAATATTTTGTGTACTCATTACGCCCTTTTGCTTAATCATTCTTCTTATGTTATTAATTGAAAAAGCATGAGAAAGGTTTTGTACGCCTTCAATTATCGGCTAAATTTCCAAAGAGATGGTGCCATAGGACATAATGGCTAATCGTCATTATGAATTATTGTCTTTTTGAAAGGTAAGAATTCATTTCGCATGAACAAAAGAGTTGGCGATACATGCCAAATTTATTGTAAAAAGGCAACTATTGTCTCCAACTCCAGTTCGAGAAAAGGCTAGTGTTGCATGCAAAAGAATAACGTTGTGAAGAGTTTTGAGTACACTGTTTCCTGTGAAAGAGCACAAGTGGGAATTGCATAGAAGTTGAGCATTGACAAAAAATTCCAAAATCCTGAAATGGCCCAGAATCCTGAGATGGGAGCACAAGGAGAGGCAATTGAAAGCTTTTCTGATGCCATCTTGACAGCGCCAATGGCCAATGTTTTCAGTAACATCTCTTATGCCTCACTTGGAATGCCAAAAAATCCAAAGTGGCCTCACATGCAGGTCATACAGAAGACAAACCACAAGAGCAAAGCTCAAATAGTGGAAAATTGGGACAATATTCACAACCATGAGCTCAAAACTAACCCTAAGAGTCTTAGCGAAGTAGCCTGTGAAAGAATGAAGAAGGTCAAGGCTAATAACCAAGACTCTTTGGCATACAAGTTGTGGTTTTGTGGTCTTCCACAATATATGGTTCCCTTAGTACATCATTGCCCAGAGTTGGTTCATGAATGCGCTCAAAATTTCAACCTAGATACTGGCATCATAGAAGGCTGAAACCTGAGGGTGGTGATTAGCGTTGAAGCTATTTGGGATATGCTATGCATCCCTACGTGTAATGGGATAAAAGTGCTAGATAGATTCACTATAGTGGCTCAGAAAATTTCTGGAGGACCAGAAAACATGCTCTAAGCTTTTATAATCAAGAAACAAAAAGGTCCAAGGAAGATAATCGCCCACCACAGTTTTCGATTGGGCACAATGTTTTCAACTCAGACCTATAGGATGTCTTTTCTATGTTGGATTCTGTTTGCGGAATGGATAGTGACAAGGAGGTTCAGGAGTTTCAAATGGGTTTGGGGTTTTATTTAAGAAGACAACATTCTTTATTCTAGTATGAATTCACAGAGGTCATTGTTAGGGAGATGTTGGACCAATTCAAGGAGTATCACACACAATATAGGTTCAAGTTTTCTTCTTTCCTTGCTCACATGTTTTTGCACTGAAACCCTGATTTCTTTAGAAACAGTATGGGTTTGTCTATCTTTGATGAAAGTGGGGTAAGAAATTCAAATTCTATGTGGACTCCTCCCTTTTCCATAACTCATGATTACTATGCATTTTTTGAGTTTTTCCTAACTCCAATTTTGCAAGATTTTAATAAGAAGGGTGAGGCTGGTTGTTATCAGTTCTCTGTCGAGCAAGTAAGATGGATGCAATATTTTGTTCCTCCTTGCGATTGGTTCCTCATATAGGATTTTTCATTTGTTAGGTTGCATGGTTTTATAGAGGAACCATTTCGGCTCTCAGTCTGTGTCACAAATAGGGTGTTGGCCTTTAAGGTATTTCAAAAACTAGCAATTATAGACCTCAAGTTTTGCAGGGGAAAGAATAAGAAAGGCTTTGTCAAATGTCCTTTAAGCTTTGGTACAATAATAATGGAAAAGAAGTAGATGCATGGTTTTCTAACTGTGAAGCTTGATCATCTAGGGCTAGTATTGATTTGTGACAAATGGGATTATAATCCTGATAATTACTTAGTGAGTCTAAATGCTAAAGTGACTCACAGCTCCCAACCTTACTGGGAGGCTTGACAGAGTCCGCAGTCAGGGGACCTAAATCTCCTTGTAGACCTGGCTTATGTTCCCACTGATGAGAAGAGGCCTCCATGGCTATCTTTATATTTTCCTTTGGCTAAGCCCAGTGACAAGTGTAAAATTGGGGCCACCCTTTCTAATCAATTGGACAAGAAATACCAATGGAGTGAGGAAAATATTGGCCAATTTTGGGTTTATCATCAAGAGACAAAATGCCTTGATGCCCAGTTCCAGGAACCAGACATGGATGAAATTTTTTATGATCTCTAGAATAGAGCATGATGATATTGATGCAAGAAAAGATGAAGATATAGGTCGAGAGGAAGTAACTTCAATGATGAAAAGAAAAGAGGCACATAAGGCCCCAGTACAGAGAGGTGGACAAGCCCAAGCAGAACAACCTGACGAAAATCCTCTGAGTGCACAAGCAACTGAATCCCATGTCGTGGCCACACTACCTTGTACATGGGATACTAAGAGACCTAGAGTAGCCCAGAAATCTCAAGAGGTCATAGAGGTGGACAATTATCCACTCAAGAAGAGGCTACGCATCAATGCCACTCCAGGAGAAAGGTCGCAAGTATCTGCAATGAGCCAAGGATCGGTATCTTTAGCAACTCAGGTATCTTTCTCTCCCCCTCTTCTCGCTTCTTAGTATTTGGTTAACCCTGTTGCGTCTGAGTCTCGAATTACTTTGAGTGTCAGCCTTTCATTTTCTACTTCCACATCCATAGGAGGTTTCTCTCAATCTACCTTCTCTCCAATCGGGCATACAACTTTTACTCCCCCACAGTTTGTTCCATCTTTTATTGGGGCCCAATCTAAACCTTCTAGTGTAAACCCTTTTTCTTCCATCGCATCGACTCTGACTCAACGTGCCCAACAAATGGTAACCTCTACATCTCCACTACCACCACTACCCCTTATGAGTCCTTCTGTTGCTTCCCCAATTGGACCCTGGCCTGGCATTCCCCCTTTCTCCCCATTAATGGTAACCCTTCCAAATAAAACATCATCTGAGACTGTAATGATTTCATCCCCTTTTGTTCTTCCTCCAGGTGCACCCTTTTCCAATGAACTGATTAGGTCACCAACATAATTTATGGGGAAAAATATCATGACTAAGGTTGTGTAGGCTAGAAGAGCCCAAAAAGAAAAGAAAAAGATGTAGTGATGCTTGTCGAGCCATGCGTGTAGACCCTCTTTAATGAAGTTCATGGGTCATTAAAACTTGCAACCATGACTCCTAACATCACCAAACCACAAGGGCAGATGCAACCTAAGGATTATATGATCCATGTTGTGGGGATCGATATACACGCAACCTGGCCACAAGACAAAATTGAGCTAATAGAGGAGACTCGAAAGGCTATGACTATAGACTTTTTGAAGCATAGTCACCAACTAAAAAAGTGGGAAGAGGAGCTCAAGAATGTTAAAGAAAGGGTGGAGATCCTATAGAAAATAGAAAAGGCTAAGGACGCTGAAATTAAACACTTATCTCAACAAGTGCAGGCGAAAAAGGCCAAACTCCAAGAGGAACTTGCAAAGTTCCATTCCCAGGATCCCAACATGGTTACCAGTCTGCAACAGAAAAACTAAGAGCCTCAAAAATAGCTAACTCTGGTGGAAAGTGAAGCCCAGGAGAAAAATAGGGAGCTCTAGGACCGACAGGCTCATTTTGAAAAGGAGATCCAAGAAATAAAGCTCTCCTTGGAAAAGGAATCCAGAGCCCAAGGTCAAGTTGAGGAGCTATTGAAAAGAAAGGATGTTGAGTTGGGGACTCTACAAGGGTGACTCTCTGTAGTGGATAAGAAAATTGATGAGTTGATGGAGGAGATCAGGAATAAGGAGTTGGAGATAAGTCTTTTGAAAATTGCTTTCCAACCCCTTGTTCCTGTTGTCAATAGATTTGCACCCTACTGAATGCAATATTCAGCAACCTACTAAAACATGGAAACCTCTTTCAGATGTGGGTGATCTGAACAAAAGAGGAATCTCCAGAGTGAGTTGGTTCTCCGAATGATGAATTCTATTCTAAAACAACCTCTGAGGAAAGGGATAAAAGATAACTTGAAAACAAAGCTTATGACTAATAGATGATTCACCAAACTTTATGAAAATTCAGACTTAACCACTCATAATAGCTTCTCAATTACAATAATTCTCACAATCTCATTGGTACATATCCCATCAGTGATTTGCATGAAGATTTGGAAAAACAGATACAACATGCAACCTGAAACATGTAATTCTGAAACACAACCTATAACAGCAAGACATAAAAGGATTCTGATTTGAAAACACAAATACATCAAATTGCCATTACAAAGTCTGAGACAGAAAAATAAGGAGAAATATATTGTTCTATTAAAACTGGAAGAGTCTTTGCCTGAATCTGAAACTGAGTACCAAGAAGGTTTACAAGCTCAAAAAAAATGTGTCTGAGCAAGAAACTCTGATCTGAACTACTGAGAGAGGAGAGTTGAAAAGACTAAGTCTTTGAAAAGAACTCTCAAGAAACCCTAATCTGAGCTCAGAAAAAAGCTCCAGGAAAAGGCCTTCAAACTATCTCAAAAAACTGCCTAAAAGCAGAAAAAGCATACTGCTTTCATGATCACACTGTCAAGCCTCTAAAAATAGGCTAATCTTGCTTTAAAAGCTCAAAAAACATCTTATCTCTCCATGATAGGTCTGAAATCCGACCAAGAGGAAAAGTCAACAAAAATCTGCTAAAAATAGCAAGAAATCACAAAGCAATTTATAGAATATCGCTTTATGATTTTGCTTCACAAGATTTGTACAATTTATCTATTTTTGCAAATAAAGACTGAGAATATTTTGCAAAAAAGAAAGGCTCCTTATTGCTCCATTACAATATTCTGATTTTCTCACAAAATCATAAAAATAAAACGCATAATTATCTCCTCTCACCTTATCAAAAATCCGCCATTGATTTCTCTAAAATCAATTAAAATCAGAACCCTAAAATATAATTGACCCTAAGTCATAAGGTATTCACAATTCACCCTTAATTGATTTTCTATATCCAAGTATTCATAATCCACTAAGGACAGAAAAAGTCTTAAAGACTTAACCTTCGACCTAACAAAGAAAATTCGGCCCCCTCATATACATTTAGACTTAGATTTTAATAAATCATAATGCAAAGATAAAGTCATTTTGAATTTCAACATGTGTTCAGACCGAAAATTCCATATCATCATAAGGTCGAAATAGGGTTTTGATCAAAACGAAGTCAAACCCTAATGATCACTCATTTCGCACTTTCCAACTTGAAGGAAAAGAGCTTTGTTTGAGAGCACGCCGCCAGGACAATTGATCTTGGACTGGTACTCGTGTGCCTTGAGAACTTCATCACACTTCTTCAGTTAGCTAAATCTCCAGTGGGTAAGCTTTGTTTCACAATATAATAGCCTTTTTTCACTTCATTCTAAATATCAAAAGATCCCAAGGCCGCGGCCTTTCATATTTATTCCTGATCTCTCCTTGCACTTTTTGTGCATTGTTAAGCTTGGCCGACTTGTTATAAGCTCGTGTTCATCTCAAAAGCTCTAAGAGCAAGCTTGTGGGTTATTTTTTCTCCTACTGTCACAAAGGTGAGCTATCCACTCATAGCTTCGTAGCTTCATAGCTTCATATTTTAATACATTCATGCCTTATGGCTGCAGCTGTACATACTCTAATACCATTATTTTCTTGCTTTTATGTGCTCATATCTATCATTATTGTGCGTTATTCCCATGAGAGCTTGACTGTTCTTCAAGGGCTCGAAACCTTTCTTTGGGAAGCTATCTGGTACCTTTGGCCGCGGCTAGAGTGCTTACTTTCAGCCTCGAACTGGTAATTCCCCTTTGCTAAACATTTGTTCTCCAGAGGCTTAAAGAATCTCCTCTTTGTTTATGAATTTTGGCCATGTTCAAGCCACACCAGATGTACACATAGAAAGCTTTGTTTTATAGATTTTGGGCTCGACCCAGAACAGAAAATTAATTATTATGTCCTTCTGAACATAAATCCGCTTGTGGGTATCATGGGAAATAGAATAAAACTGTATTTTCCTCATTTTGATGCTTGACCCACCTCAGGAAACTTGCATTTATGTATCTCTTTGATGTCTCTTCTTGTGGGTATTGTGAAAAATGAAAGAGAGCTACACTTCCTCCACTTTGAAGCTCGAACCAACACAAAAAAATAAATTGCATTTTATATCATTTGCTATTTTATTCAAGACTTCACATGGGTTATTACTATAGTTGCTTCTTCCGCATTTTGAAGCGAACTCTGAAAGTGGGTACTCGAAATCTCTAAAGAAAAGTGTATTTTCTTTTTCCCTGAAGCTCAATTTATCACAGAAATTCAAGCTGCAACTCCATTTGTTTGGCTTTATTCATATGAGCTCAAACCCAAAAATAAGTAATGATTCAATTCGGACTCCTGAAACCACAGGGCGACATGGGTATTTTTATATTTATGAAGAAAACTGTATCTCTCTTCTTCTCATGCATGACCCACCTCCTCTCTGCATTTATCTTGACATTTTCTTAACAAGCCCTCTCTTGGGAAACACAGAAAATGAAAAAATACAAGTTTTATGTATTCTGAACATGGATAATTTTGAGAATGGTGACAAAAACTGTATATTCATTTGCATTTACTCTGAAGGGTTCGACTCAAATAACCAATGATCTTTCTGAACTTTTGTAACAAAAGAATGACTTGAATATCTGTATATTCATTTAATCTCCTTAGCATTCTGCACCTCTCAAAAAGAAAGCATCTTCATTGCATCACTTCAGAAATGAAAACTCATGGTGAGAATAATAAGAATCTGTATGTTTCTCTATAGTTAATTCATTGACTCATATTACTCGGTATTCTATTTCGGCATTTTTGTAGCTCTCCTTGATAGCTGTATAAAACCTGAGCTTGATTTATAACTATTTCCTTTTGATAAAAACATCTGATTCCTCTTGTCACAGAATTTTTCTTTGTCATGGAACTTCAAACTACCTTTTAAATACATCAAATGCACATTCTGAAAATGTTCTCTAGGTATTTAAAATCTTGGCAAAATAGTGCAATACCTTGAGCATGCTTCTGTATTTGTCCATTGTGAAGAGAAGGATCTTCATGCTTGTATTTTGTACGCATAGCAGTGTCTTTTTTACTTTCCTTAATCTTAACATAGCAACTTTTGTCTTCTACCTCGAACAGATTTAGATTGAAACATTATAATACTATACACATCTGATTTTAAAATATTCCTCTTGTGACTGTTTATACTTTAGGCATCATTGGCATGCCATGTTGAACTCTCATGCTTCCATAGTCTGATTTTGACAATTTTGTTCATGTGTGCCTTGCTTGACACCTGTAACTCACTAAAACAATTTGAATGCACATCATATTCGATTGTTTTCCTCCACTAAACTCTGATACATGATCCGGTTTGAAGCTCCATCCCATCCAAAATGAACTGGTTGTCCTTACTGTAGCTTTTCACTAAATAGTTTTCCATACTCAGATACCGTATCATCTAAATATTGACACACAGAAAACCTCTCCTCTAAATTTCTCAGCTTTTACCATATAGCAACATTGCTCTTGCTTTCTGTATTTACACTTTGTAGAGATTTTAACTTGAAACATTGCAGCACCACGAACCACCTGGCAATTTTTAAAGTTGTATTTGCTTATCGGTCAACTAGAACTGGTTACCATTTGTCATTTGAATACACTGCATTGCCAGTCAAGCTGAAATTGATAGTTTATTAATCACTTGAGTGTTTGATCTATATTTCGTACTCAGTTGTAACATGGTACTCTTCATGCATTTTTATGTTTTTCTTAACAAACAGTCTTGAAAATCTCCTCTCCAATGTAAATGTACTCAGTTCAATTCCTTAAGTGAACTAAATTCACTGTTCACCTGTAGCCTTCAGAAATTATAACCTAATCGTTATGAATGTACAGTTGATTTAGTTGCTTGATGAATAACTATGTTTTTACTCTTTCTGTTGTATTTCACTTCTCTTGATGAACATGATAATGTCTTTGTAAATCAGCCCATTAATAAATAGGGCAGCATGTCGAGCTCTACCCTTGTGGGAGCCCGTTTTCTTCCACATGCTTGGTCTTCGAATAATGATCAACTTCATGATTTTACCTATACTTGCACATGGACACAAACAATGTTAGCATAAAAACAGAACATGGTGATCATGATATTGTTACTTCTCTTCAGCTGACTTCTTTCGTACTGCACTTGATTGATTGTGGGGGAGCACCGCCAAAGTGCTTAAGTGAAAACTTATTTTGAAGGTTTTTGTTTTAAATCCTTTTTGTTGTTTTGGTAAGGTCATAAATACCATCTAGATTGTGGTTGAGGACCTTTTGGTTCTTAGGTAAAAGTGGAATAAGTTTGGAGTCTTTTTGTTGGGTTGTTTCCTAAGCAATAGACTAAGTGGCAAAACACACTGTGCTTTCCAACAGTTAGCTTTTGGCCATTCTTAGGCTCAAAGAGAAAACCTAATTGTTTTCTAGGTGTTGTAAAAGCTCATTCTCGACCTTTGAAGAGGTTAGAAGCTTTGTATGTTGGTAGTTTTCAGAAGAGTAATAAAAGAACATATATTTTTATTGTGAAATTTCTGATTTTTCTATTTCTTGCGTGTGATAGCTGCAAGAAATGTATTGAGGAAAGCTTTGTTGAGTTAAAAAGCATGTAGTGAAACCTTTTTAAACATTTCTTGTGGCATTTTAGTTAGTTTCTCCATCGCCATCTTTTAAATAATGTTCTTTTTCTGCTTTTGGTCGCTTTATCCGTAAAGATCAGTGGAGTTCTAGCTTGTTTTCTGACCGTACCAAGAAGTATGGGCTCAGTGGAAACAAGGCTATACTCCCTCCTTGTACATTATGTAAATATAAAATCCTTTTTGAGGGTTGGTAGCATGCTAAAAATCTTTCCCTAGGCGAGTTGGCTAACACCCAGTTAGGGAAAGATAGTGACAAATTAGTATCTACATTGCAGGGGTGTTGTATCTTCATGAAAAAAATGTGTGCAGTGGTTGCAGGGACCTTCACAATGGTGGTCAAGAAGGCATAGCCTTTGTTTGGTCTTTTGGAGGTTGGAACAAGCTTAACAGTCCAAGAAAAGAAGCCAAGAAAACCCTAGTTCTTGCAAGAATAGGGTACACCATATGTACGGATAGAAAATAGTCCAAGACCTCAAAAATCTGTTAGTGCTCCAAATTTGAGCAAGGGTGACAGAAGCAAGTTTGGCCTAATTAGGTGAAGGAAAGGAGTGATAAGCAATTGTCTTGTGTGAGGAGGCCTAAAAGGGGCTCAACCCTAGTAGCCTTTCCAAACCCTAAACTAGGGTTTAATGAAAGCGATAGAAGAAGGAAAATCTGTGCTTGTACAAGAACCTTCCCTTAACTATTTTAAAGCTTTGAAAACCTATGCACACCCCTGAATGCAAGTTAGGAAACATTTGGAGGTTAACTAGTCTTTAAGCTTATTAAGGGCTAGATGGAGTATGTGTGAAAAAGCACCAAGAACTGATTGGTAGCAGCAAATTAGTGATGATAGCAGGGTTGGCAATGAACCAGGGGTACCTAAACTAGCAGAGGACCTACAGGTTGAATGGTGGATGAAGTGACACCTTAGGAGTTCTCAAGGAAAGAACTCAGAGCATTGAGATTGTGATTGTCTCAATCCAACCCTACTCCATTGTTGTTTCAATGCATGGTTAATGGTAGGTTGTACTATTATAGGTGCCTCATATAGGTTACATCATAATCAGAGCCACTGACACCCCTCCTTTTCTCTTACAGGTTGACGGAGCTCAAGAAGGCAAGGTGAACCATTCAACATTAAATGTCGATAATCAGGCAATGATGATTATGTCGTCACTTATATGTTTTATTTTCTGCATCTTCAGTAGTGCAATGTGCTATTAGCAATGTATTGTAACAATCACATCCACGGCTTGTGTGGATCTTTGATTTCAATTCTTGCTTTTCATTTGAAAAGAAAAGGCATTTACATGCAATGTTGTAATATCATTCTGATTGTTGAAATCAAATGAAGCCTTGTAAATATGAGTTTAATATGAAATAAATGAAAGCATTTCAAATGCTATCTTGCTTATTTTCCCAATTCTATATCTCTATCATTTCTGGAACATCTGAATGACATTCTAAAATCTCTTCTCCTGAAACTCTATTTCTCCTTTAAAATGTATAACTGCTACTCAATGCATAATGATAATAATGCGAAAACAACATTTGAACTTAACTGCAATTTCACCTTATGATAAAAACATTCAGCCAGCTCTACCAATTGAGTTGAGGTGAAAATTTGGTAACAGTTCCTCAATCAAATCTCCTTTTGGTGGCTCAGCAGTTATATGCCTCATACTGGGAGAAATTCAAGTCTTTATGTTTGACCCTGAAATCGACACTCCAATTCATGGTGGATGCAGAAAATTTAAGTAGGGAGGTGCGTGGAATGATTGAGCAAGATCCACAGTTCATTGTCGAAAAGGTGCTCGAGGCCGAGAAGTTGCTGGAAAAATTGTACATTGTGGCAAATGCAGACTTGGTAAAGGCAAGGATAGAAGACCGGAGGTCAACTACCAAAAAGGTGAAGGAATTCATCCGTTGTCATGAAGCCATCCTCTAGGCTAGCAATTGCTCGATTATACTGAGTCAAACTATGAATAGTATGCGGATGCAATTCTCCCAATTGACTCAAATGGGCTTGCCCTCTCCCTTTCTCTCTGATGATTCGATGGCCATGGTGGAGCATATTGCAGTGAAGATCAAGGAAAAGCAGTGGGATTTATCTGCTTTCCAAAAATTTAGTCAACCTCCCACAACAGCAAACATTGAAAGTGCCACCCATCAAATAGCATAGCTTATTTTCAGCTTGATTCTGAGATTAGGATCTCCATAGAGTTGCCATTCAAAGAAATTATCGATCTACATGAGGCGCAAAAGAATCTACGATCCTTATTGATGCCATCTAAGGCTGACTGGCTACCTCTATAGACTACAATTTCAAAGTTCTGATTATTTCCCAATGGATATGGCTCTGGTTTTTGAACCAAAAATTTTGGGTTCTCATTCCGTAGGTGAAATGCCCCTGATAGTAACCAAAAGTTGTGGATTTAAAAATTTTAAAGCTCCCTCTGGGTGGTTATTATTGGTTTTGCATTGGCCACAACCCACGCTTCATATGATTGGATATTTCCAGGCCCCTTTTTGTAGTGCCTCCATCTGCTTGCGCCACGTGTTAGCCGCATGTGCCTTTGAAAGTTTTCTTCCCTTGCTTCTCCTTCGAGCTCCACCCTTGTGCCATGTGTCTGCAGTGCATTCCTTTGAGGATTCTCTCTACTTTGTTTTATCCCGGGCTCTGCTAGTAAGCCACATTGCATCATTTCACAGACACCTTTTTGGGCAAGCCTCATAGTCAAAGCTTAATGCATTCACTGTGCCACATGTCTTCTCTGTGGGGATTTTGATCGCAAGGGAAGGATGAATGAATGTGAAGCCTCATCGTTGCGCCATGTGTCCTAACCAGCTCTATGGGCAGGTGACTTGTGTCATTTGGAGATTTTTGTTGCTTTCACTTTCAGACCACATTCATCATTGCAAGAGGGTGCATTTTGTTTGAGGCGATTGAATACCACGTTTCAGAATCTTTCTATTGCAACGGTCTTTCAGAATCATTGCAACGAGTGACATAGCCCATGCCTAGGGAATCTTTTTTGATTATTGGCTTTCAAGTGGTGGAGGGATCTATATATACTACTTCAACTCTCTAAAAAAGGGTTTGGAAATACACAAAAAAAGTATTGAAAGACTGTAGGCCTTTGTATTGTTTTTAATTATTGTATTAAGACTCACAAACTGTACCAATTTGTTTGGCCTCTCTATTTCTTAGTTAATTGATAAGACATTATACTGTATTGTTTGTTGTACTGAGTAGTTTATCTACAAGACTTCTACAATTTCAATATAAATTTGTTGTTTGGATCATGTCTTGAACTCTTCTTGTTCAGTAAATGTATATGGAAGTTATATTATGTCATTTGATTGACTTATTTAGAATTTCATCTATTTTTTCTGATATTTTTGGGCATGTAGATTGCTAAATGGGCCTTCAAATCTCACCCAAAAGGGAAGATTTCTTGTGCCTACTTACTTACATCTTGACGCATTGCCTTAGAATATATTTTATTTTATATATCTGCTTCCTTTTCCCTTTCCAACCCCCCAAATATAGGAAGAGTCAGCTTCTTTAAAACTTGGAGGTCACTCAGTTTAGCGCAATTGGTTCCCCCATTAATTGAGTTTCCCATAAGGCTGTGTGTCTAAAAATTTTAGGCATCAACATGGACAATGCACTAGTTGTGGCAATCTTTCATTATTAAGAGTGTGTATGCATGAAAGTGTTTAAAATGATTTTGGACAACAATTAATGGATGCTAAAAGATTTAAGAATGTTGACCATTCTTTAAAAGATGGAAAAATTGGAAAGTGTTGTGATTTAATTATAGAAAAATTTAGTGTACATGCATTCATATCAAAATTTAAGTGTAAGATTGTATCAAACTATATCAAACACTCTCAACATGCTCGATGGCTTGATGGAAAATTTTGCGCATGTAGAAACACATTTCCAGTTGGAACTATATTATCAGTGGTTGTTTTTGCAGAAAATTATACTCTAGCTCTGCAAGAGGAAATCCAATCACAATATTGCAATTTAGTGCAAGTGGCTATGTTTGTTCATATTATTTATAGACATGCAAATGATAGTATAGAGGATGAAAGAAATTTTTTGAGGGAGTATCATTTCTATTTGAGTGACAACCGATTACACTCGTCAGAGTTTGGTCAATATTGTTTCAATATATTTTATACAAATTTAAGAGAAAGAGGAATCTAGATGACAGAACATCTCATATGGTCAGATAATTGTACAAGATAGTTCAAGAATACTTGAATGTTCTATTGGTTAAGTAGGGTTCATAAGGAACATAATGTCCAACATATGTGGAATTTTTATGAAGATGGACATGGTAAAGGAGAACATGATGGAGCTGGTGCATGTGTTAAAAGAATTCTTGCTAGAGAGCAATTGAAATTTGAGGATGCAGTAAAATTTAAAGATGCATGTGGGATTGTGGATTGGTGCAATACAAGATTATCTACACCTGGATCGAGCGAGTACTCTACAGTTCATCGATTCTTTTGGTTGGTTGAAGAAGAGAACATTCTACCTAGACTTGATCGCAAGATAATCAGTGGATCTACTAAATGGCATTTATTTAAGAGTTTGAATACAAGCACATGGACTATCTAGACAAGGGAGCTTGCATGTTTTTGTCAGTTTTGTATTTCAGGAGATTGGGAAGCATGAGAGAATATAGAATGGGTTGAAGAGTGGAAGAAAAGATCGTTGACACTTGCACAAGCACACGATCAATATGAAACAATAATTGAAGACAATGATCAAGTGTTTGCATCAGACGACTATGACCGTGTTTTAGACCTTGTACAAGAAGGTAATTTAATTCAATTTTTTCATTTTATTTCACTTTATTAATATTTTGTAATGCTTCTATTTATTTATATACATATGATTGCATGTATGTATATTGGTCAAATTATATGGACATGTGCAAGTTATTGAATCAAATTTTGTTTGCAGGACATGTGAATGTTGTTGTTGCACCTGAGGAGAATGAAGAAGAAACTCAATATTGGTTGGCTCATTGTGTGGAGACTAAACATAAGTTAATAATACCTTGAGAAGATGATGATGGCTATCATTATCCAACAAGTTTAGTGATCCCCTTAATGCATCCCCTTAAGAAAATTTTGATAACAAGTCTTTGATCCCCTTAAGCAAATTTTGAGAACTTCCTTGATGATGGCTATCATTATCCAATAGGTTCGGTGGTAGTTGTTGGAACTTGGCTACAAAAATACCTAATAAGGAAGAATGGTTTTCTTGCATTCGAAGATTATGAAACACATAATAATATTATACACTACTCATATTTGGTGGTGGCAACAAATATAAAACTAGTGAGGTATTGTGGAAGACCTGTAAATAAAGAGCTATGAACAATTTCTATGGAAGAGCATGAGACAATCATAGACATGTTGCAAAAAAGATAGGATGCATATGGTACAATGGAATAAGTAAATACAGGTAAATATTGTTTTAGTTTTATATTGTCCTTTTAAAAATATTAAATACATGTTTTGATATTGCTTGTATGTTATTAATTGAAATTGATTTAAACCGTCCTTTTATATCCTTAATCCATCATCACAAATTCATCATATACTTTGAGACAAAAAAGAGAGTCCGTGCAGATTCAACCTAGACAACATGGAATACTTGGTAAAAATAGGTAATTATTAGTTAAAATATATTTAAATATATGTTTTTTATTATATATTGATATTGCTTGTATGTTAATAGTTAAAATTGATTTATTATCCTTTTGTATCCTTAAGCCTTCATCACAAATTCATCACATAGTTTGAGATGTAAAAAAAGATTCCATGTAGATTGAACCTGGACAAGATGGAATACTTGGTATTAAAGCTAGGTAATTACACAGTTTTAGTTTTATATATTTAAATACATGTTTTGATTATATATTGATATTGCTTGTACGTTAATAGTTAAAATTGATTTATTATCCTTTTTTTATCTTTAAGCCATCATCACATTGATCTCATAATTTGAAACAAAAAGGAGATGAAGTAGATTCAACCTACACACATGTGTGGAATACTTGTAAATATAGTTACAAGTTGTGTATATAGATAGTTATATATAAATTGAATACATTTTTCGATGATATATTGATATTGCTTGTATCATTTTGATATTAGGTGATGTGAAGACTTGCTACATTCCCCATAAGTTTCAAATTTTCTTGAGATGACATAGCCACATTTTGTAAACATTGTTTTGAGTTGGCATATATGTACATACACAATTACACATTTTGTATAAATTTGTATACATGTACATACACAATTATACTCTACACTTTTATACATCAAAATCAATATTCTATATATTTTGTTCGTTAAATGTGCATATTTTTCTACTTTGAAACTTTAAATTTAATTGTATAATCACTAAATATCATGTATATTATTGTTAAATTTGGTTGCCTTGGGAAACTTCACCAAATTTTGAGAACTTCTTTGATCCCCTTAAGACATCGTTTTAGGATCCCTTAAGACATCCTATTAGGACCCCTTTAGACATCCTATTATGACATAAATTAAATTAACATTGACACTATTTTTGTATAGAATGTGATTGTTATGATGAGTCATCCTAAATTCTAATACTTAATTATATCAATTGTGATTAAATACGAGACATGTACTTTGAAGTATTTGATCCCCTTAAGACATCCTATTAGGACATATCCTAAATATTTATACTTAATTATATCATTTGTTAGGATGAGTCACCCTAAAGTCTAATACTTAATTATATCAATTGTGATCCAACATGAGACTTGTACTTTGAATTCTTTGACCCCCTTAAGAATTCCTATTATGACCCTTTAAGACATCCTATTACGACATAAATTATATTAACATTAACATTATTTTTGTATAACTTTTGTGATTGTTATGATGAGTCATCCTAAATTCTACTACTTAATTATATCAATTGCAATTAAATATGAGACATGTACTTTGAAGTATTTGATCTAGGATTAAGAAAATTTTTGAGAACTTCTTTGATCCCCTTAAGCAATTGTAGCAATTAAATATGAGACATGTACTTTGAAGTATTTGATCCCCTTAAGAAAAATTTTTAGAACTTCTTTGATAAGTTAATGCCTTGACTATGAATCACTAAATTTGTAAAGTACAAATATTTAAATGTCCTCTTAATTTCAACTTTAATTTCATATTAATATTTAATTTCACATTAATGTCCTATTAATGTCTTGACTATGAATTTTTTGTAAAGTACAAATATTTGAATGTCCTATCAATTTCATATTAATTTCACATAAAATGCATAAATGCACACATGTAAATTACTATTTAACAATAATAGACCATAAAATATTGAAATTAATAAAGTCCATGAAACAATGTGTTAAGTCCATGAAAATACTGAAACATATATTGAAATACTGAAACTTGTACATATATGTAGTCCATGAAATAATCAAATACAACCCATGAAATATCTAACTCATATCGTCTCTATAATCAAGAGACCTCTTCACACCACGTGGACTACCTAGATGACCTGAATCACTCTGTACAAGAAAAAGAAAGTTGAAATTAGATGTAAGATGATTAAAAATGATTTAATGACAATTTATTTTATAATTTATCATAAAATTAAATTACCATACAACAAAAAGAAAGTTGAAATCAGATGTAAGACAATTAAAAATGATTTAATTCAATTTAATTTATAATTTATCATATTTAAATTGTACCGTAAGAGGTTGTCGTGCATGCTCTAGTGCAATACCTATCTCTACATTCTCAACTACAAGACATGTCTCGTGCTATAAAAGAAAAATAATTTAATAAGTATGAGCATATATATATTCAATTTTAAATTTAATTTAAGTTATACACATGTATAATTTGTAATTTACTTTAAATATAATTAAAATTTTAAATTACCATATGAGGTTGCTCTGCATGTTCTGGTTGAGGTGGTGTGACCTCATCAAGGCAAAAAATGCCACCAACAAAGTCCTACAAGGTCAAATTTAAAGCACATTTGTACTTGAATTAGATTAAAATATATATATTCAAGTGCACCAATAGGGGTAAATTGAAATCTATTTAAAATCCCAACAAATTGTGTACACATGTGTAGAAATTTTCTTAAACAACCTAAAATTCAGATGTCTCTTAAATTGACACCACATCAAATGTGTGTTTGATCCCCATTCTCATGGTTGTGTCAACCTACATACATAGACATAACTCTTATAGTATTTACTTGTACATGCACGTTTGATATATAGTGCATTCAATATACAAAATTGTAAGTATAGTTTTAAATAATTTACAATATACATGTACCTAACCTCATGCGAGACGCCCGAAAATGGAGGAGCTCTCGACAACCCCTCAAGTGGAACCAACGTGGAAGTCGATTGACTCCCCTGAAACAACATAAAAATTTAAAACACATGTTCATGATTGAATTACAAATTAAAAATTCAAGTTAAAATATTATTTCATATATTTAAAAAATCAATCAAAATACCCCATAAGGGTTTCCGACTTACATTGGTGTTGACATAAAAACTCGACGAGCATATGATGCCCCTGTGGTCACCATCTACACCAAATAATTTGATTGTTAAAACATTACAATTTTTTTGATATATATGTTCATTAAAAACATGTGTGCTTAGAAAATTCTTATAAATTCAACATGTACATGCATATTTATACCTGTGTCAAAATGTCTACAGGGTGATGCTCTGTAGTTAGAAAATCAACGTATGAATTGATGAATTGGGCTACTCATGATATAACTACAATGTCAATTGCATTTTGAAACATAAAAGGCTTCCAAAATGAGTTCCTTCCAAATACCTTACGCAAACTATTAGGGGAAAGTAGAGTAGCAAGTTAAAACATAACAAGCTTTGTAGTAACTCACTTGACCTACAAATACATTTTCATGTCATTACTCAATTTTTTTTGGCTATGTAGTTATTTAAAATCTAACTATTCACATGCAATTAGAAATAAAATTTGATAATCCACCTCAACTATCTAATATTTTTTCTACAACTTTTACTTCACTATTTATTTTCAAATGCATTTTTAAAAAAAAGCTAATATGATATGTATAGTTTTCTTATTTATTGCAAAGGATAATAAACAACCCTCTACTACCCTTAGACGGAGAATAAAACCTCTTTTACATACATATGTAGCTAGTTAATAAATAACATAAATACTCAAAATTTATCCTATATGACAAATGTTATGGCATGGGGAATGATAAATAAATTAATGCATTAAATTAAATAAGTATTTTGAAAAGGTATAAAATAATGAAAATACTAAATTAAAACAAAATTGGTAGCTATTAGATATTGATTCATCACATATGCAAGAACATTAGGTTATGATTTTTTTAAATTTATGAATAGATTGTTTATTTCCTTAGATAACTTTTATGATTGAGGAATTAAGCACACAACTGTAAATTAGCCTACTTTTGACAATTTAGGATAGTCTTTATGGTCTACCCTTGAATTTATAGAAATGCCTATATTTAGAGAAAATCAAAATGTGTCTTGAAAAGTTGTTGGAGCTAGATCTTAAAATGGTTATTGAATCCTTGATTAGTATTGGTAATTTCTATTCCTTCCCTAATCGTCTTCAAAGTCTATGAATAAAAGGAGTGGACGAAAATGTGAAATAGAATGCCTTAATTTTTAGATATTTAACAAGATATTGATGCAAGTGAAGGTTCATCCTCCCCTTCCATGAGAAGCCTCTCTTGAAATGTTTGAGGCCTTAACACCCCTAACAAGAGGAAGGTAGTTTTTAACTTCCTCATATCTTCCCTTACATATGCAGTTATTTTGTAGGGAATTAGGTTGGTTTTTAACTAACCATCATGTATATTATTGTTAAATTTGGTTGCCTTGGGCAACTTCACCAAATTTTGAGAACTTCTTTGATCCCCTTAAGACATCTTACTAGGACCCCTTAAGATGTGGTTATTTTGTAGGAAACCAAGTTGTTTGATGAGTATACTTTTGGTATTTTTTCTTTAATGGGAAGGATCTAGTCTATATTTTAGTCTACAACTCAATACATCTAGTGGTATTTACATATTATACTTGACATTTATGAAGGAGCATCCCTAGGCAATGCAAGAGCTAATCTTGCATCATTTTAGAAAAGTGATCTTAGTTTAGTTATTTACTTTTTATTAATATATAGTTACCAATTTATGGTAGAGAAATTTTTTTCATTTCACCATAATTTGAAATTGGCTTTTTCAATTTTGAGCATAGCTTGAGTTAGTATTAAGAATGTCATGTTAATGTTTGAAGTGATTTGGATGAGGAAAAGATTATAAATTCTTGAGAGTGTTTATGGGTGGAAAGGTAAGTTTTTTGGTTTTGAAAGACACGAATAAATCTTGCATACCATTATCATCTACTTTTAATATTTAGAAAACAATTACATAATGGAACAAAAAAATCATATATGCATACATATATATACATATGTACATACATACAAACATATATACATGCATACCTACATATATATACAATATATGTATAATATATACATACATGTGTATGTATGTATGTATGTATATAAATACATATATTTATAAACCTATTCTACATCAAACATGGAGCTTCTATGTTATCTCTTAACGTAATCAAATATTGCATACCATTATCCTCTAAGTTTTTAATATTTAGAAAATAATAATTTAATGAAATGACAAAAAGATATATACATATGTACCTATATACATATCTACATATATACAAATACACATACTTATATACATATGTACCTATATACATATCTACATATATACAAATACACATACTTACATACATATATACATGCATGTAAGAATATATGTATGTATGTATATATGTGTTTTGAAACCATCTTTCAATGGTTTCAAAATAGCTATTAAGGGTTTTTATTTCATATTTTAGAGTTGAAAAATATACACTACTAGTTTTGAAACTTATAATGTCAAATTAAAACACTAAAAAACTATTATGAATGTATGTTTGTATGTGTGCACATGTATGAATGTATGTATGTATACATGTATATATGTACATATAATACATACATACATATGTACATATTTCCAAAAAAAAGTTGTTTGATTAGGGTTTAGGGTTCAATTTTGTGTTTGTTTTCAATTTAAGGTTAATTTTTTTGTTTGATTTCAACTAGTGAGGGTTTGGTTTGATGTTTTCTATTTGATTTCCTCTAATGAGGGTTTCATTTTTTTTATAGGTCTAGATTGAAATGAAAAAATTCAACAAGAATACAAATAGTGCAAAGAAAAACCTAAATTAATCACTAATAACCAAAATAATGGAAAGAAAAGCAAAGAAGAGGGTTCAATGGCATTCCTAGAGGTTGTTGTTGTTGTTGCTCAACTGGGATCCCAAATCCTCAACAGTTAAAATGAGGTCAAGTTCTTTTTTTTTTTAATAAATACCTTTGCGAAACAAGATCCTATTTTTTGCAAATCGGGATCCCATTTTAATTTTTAGCTCAAGACCCCGAACCTAAATGAGATCCTGTTTATTAAAAATCGGGATCTCGATTCATTGAACTCAATTTTAGGATTTTTGCTAAGGCCAAAATTTTCCACCTTAAGTGGACTCAACTTCATGCTTTCACCCTTGAAATACAAAGACGAAAAATTTGCCAGAGAAAATTAAGCCTCAACTCACAACACGAGACATCTCAATAAATATTTATAATTAAGATATGTGTAATAAATGACATTGAGTAGATGACAAATTCTAAATCACAATATAACATCCAATATCTTATGAATAACAAATCCTACAATATGTAGGCATGCCCATATTACCATTAACTATCTAAATGTAAGTAACACTTATTTATATTATTTACAAAGTTATTGTATGAAAATAAATGAAAAAAATTAACTACAACTACTTACATGACATGTAAGCTTAATTACAAATTATCTCATTTTCTAATTTTAATATTACATGTGATTTCCAGTTGAATTAAAATCATTAAAATTTACCTTTTAATACTTACCTCTCTCACACATGACTAGATAGATGATCTAACAATAGTTGACTCCAATTTATAAAAAGAGGATGCTAAAAATAACAAAAAAAAAAAAACTAAAAATAATGTGGGTTTTAGTTAAAAATTACAAATTTAATATATGCTCCTTTTTAAAAAAGATAATGATGAGTTATTTTAGTGTGGGTTAGAAATAGAATTTTCTAAAAAATACAATGGATGATTTCATTTAAATGATGTTTTCCTATGTTCTAACAAAGTGTAGTAAACCCTTCGATAAAACTCTAAAATTCTTAGCAATTTATCAATCTTGACAACTTGAATATGAAAACTTCTACTTTGTAAACTCTCCCATGAACAATCTTATCTTTCGTGATCTTTGTAATGTTTATGGTACAAAACTTCTATGGAAATCTACTTTGAAGGATATTACACAATAGATCTTAAAATACTCTAAATAAAGAATGACAACTCACAATTGTTCTAAATAACTGACATGATATAGAGCAACACTCAAAACCCTAAAAAATTAGTCAAATTATCTTAAATAAATACTACTTCAAACCTGTCCTTACACTCCTAATTTATTGAATTTTCCAAATAAAACCGGTAGAAGACCAAAATCCCTAACTACTGAAATTAAATACAATTTTATTATAATTATAAATACTCTGAAATTTAACCTTTTTCTTCTTTACTGATCCAATGAAGATAACTCTCTATAGAATGACTAAAATTCTTCTATTATTAAATTTTGCTTGAATGACTTGTTTATGACTTAAATAAGTCTAATTTTACTTAAATAAGTCCAATTTTACTTCAAATCCTTGTTTTCTATAGTAAAAATCTGATTTTGCTGCAAATCTTTATTGTCCTAAGTAGGTATGATTTTATTTGTCACGATTTCTTGAGCTTTTCACTTTTCAAATAGAATTAAAAGTAAAATAAATAAAAAATCTTAATGTTTTCACTTTTGAATATTACATTTTATAATTAAAAGTGCACTTAGCTTAAAAGAGATCTACATGCACTTTGATATGAAATTGGTATAATTTAAAAAAAAATGTTACAAATACCTCCGCTTTTTTTCAAGCACAATTTTCTTTATGACATTTTTCAACACTTTTCCAAGATAACAAAGTTTAAGTCATAGTCCTCTTTATGCTATAGGTTATTAATTTTTTTAAACTACAAGCTTATTTTTTTATCCTAGTGACTTGGATTTTGTTAACATTACTCTTTGACAATAATTTTATTTTCTTGACTTAGCTGATTGAATAATCAAAACTATCTTTGATGACAATTTTTTCCAACCTTACACTTGCCCAAAAAATATGATGTCTCTTTTGGGCTTGATGGCTTCCTTTCTTATTTGTCATTTTTTGCCTTATACTATCACCTCCCAAAAGTTGCCATAGTTTTAAAAAAAATTGTCTACATAAACTATAGTCTCACAGACTGCTCCTATTTTCATTAAAACTTTAAGAGATTAAAATTTAGATTGTACTAATCTAAATTATCACAACATTTTAAATTTCAAGTATTAGTAGGATTTTTAAACAAAGTTTCTTGGTTTACTAGTGTGATCCTAAATGTTAGTCCAGTTCTAACTATGCAAAATAACTAAAATGCAATGAGGAAAAAACACAAAGGGACACCTCAAGATTAGCCTAAGGAATAATAAAGCAAAGAAACAAGATAAAATGAAGATTGTAATCTGCTTATACCTTCTTTGTTGCTAAAACTCCTTGGTTGGCCCTTGATTTTGATTGCTTTGTGTGCTCCTTGGATGGCTCTTGATGCAATATTGACAATATGACTAAATGATAATGCAAATGACTAAAATGGCTTAGCTAAATGAATGAAATGCTTGTGAGTTGAGTGTTCAAAATGATAACATTTAGTTACAAAATTACTAAGTGTTTTTTTAATGCCTTAGAGGAGGGGGTATTTATAGAGGAATTTGAATTCTCTAGAGAATTCAATGGTTGATATTTATCCAACAAGGCCAAGATGAAGGGCCGGGCGGAGTTGAGGACTTCACAAGCCCCTCAAGATTTTGACACATGGAATGTGAAGTGGCTAAGGGTGAGATGATGTGTAGGTGATGTGGAAGGAGAGTGGCACATGATGTGGGGGAAGGACAAGTACCTTCCAAGCACTTTTGGGAGTGAGAAGATTTCAAAAAAGGAACTTGTCCTCAAGTGAGAATGAAAGGACATTTGAGGAAATTTTGGAATTCCTCAAAAATCCCCATGGGAAATGAGAAAGTGGTTGGAAAAATAAATGTGAATTAAATTCACATTCTTAGGAGAATCTAATGGATAAGAGAGGGTCTCCAAAAAGGTGGGAATTGGTCACATGTGGATGAGGTGACAAGTCCAATGTTCTAGAAGTCTTGGAAAGATAAAATATGAATTAAAAATTCACATGGGGAGAAGAGAGACCTAGGATGAATAAATGTGAATTAAAAATTTACATGGGAAAGAGGGTCAATGCCAAAAAAAACAAATGAAAAGGTTGACTAAAAAGGGGTGCTAAAAGTGGCTAATGGCCTTGATTAAGGTTGTGCAAACACATAATTAGGACAATTAATGGAAGATTAGAGGCAAGTGACAAATGTAGGAGGATGTGACATTAATCCTTGATTAAGAGGATGCACATCCTAATCATGAATTAATTAAATTAATCCAAATTAGAGATGGATTATGGAGGATGTAACAAGGAGAGAGAAAAGAAGAATTTTAAATTGATTTGAATTCAAAAGGGTTAAAATGATTAAATTAAATAAATTGATGTATTTATCTAATTTAGAGAGGAAAAAGGGGTAAGGTAAAGAATTTAATTATTAAATTAAATATTTTAAGGACTTTGGATAGAAAGTGCAATATTAATTAAATAAATTAATATTGACGGAATGGACGAATAAAGAGATGAATTTGATCATATGGGAGCGATCAAATTTAGATGTCTACATTTTTCCCCTTGTTCGAAATATTGTTAGAATAATAGTGTTTCAAAGAAAAATAAAGTAGATGATGAAGGAAGTGATAGGACTCGATGCCCCATTATGAAAGAGGTTGAATGAGTTTCCAAAATAGAGGGAAGTGAAAGGGGATGCCCCTATCTCGCAGGAGAAGGCTCATGATGGAGGAATGAAGAGGAATGATAGGGTATGCCCCCTCGAGAGGGTGGTTGGGGAAGAAAAAGGGGCCTCAGATGAATTCTCGATAGAAAGAAATGGAAGAAATCATTGGATAGAGCTCAAAAAACTAAGCAACTTTGAATTTTGAATGGAGTCAATCATATGCACAAATTGTAAATGGTGGCCCTGAGAAAGAAGGGGATTAGTTGGAGGAGAAAAAAGTTAAAAAAAGGTAAAAAATAAATTTTATTTGAAAAAGGGGGGAAAAGAAGAGTTAAAAGGAAATTTGAAGAATTACTTTGTCCCATTGTTACTATAGTAGTTGAGAGAAGAGGAGAGGAGAGAAGAAGGGGAAAGAGCAATGATGTCGCAAGATTACGATTCTGATATCATTCACCGAGTAGACGAAGTACGAAGGTGCCATACCCATTTCGTAGTGCCCCACCAGGTTAGTAATAAAAACCCTCTTGTGTATTTTAAACATTTAGCATATTTTAGCATGGTTAAATAAGAATGTAAAATGTGGGTTTTAGTGGCAAGATAGAATAAAAAATGGGTGGGTTAACATTTGAAAATTAGGTAGAAGAAAGAGGACATTTAGAGGGGGGTAGGGCAGGGTGGCTAGGGGGAAAATTCACGGGAAGGTTTGCTGCATAGTGGGGTATATCCACCCTAGTGTGGGGCATAGTCACCTTAGCTCAGGGCAAACACACCCTGATGCTAGGGCGGCATCCCCCCAACGTGGGGCGGAGTCGCCTCGGCATGGGGAAAAATTTCCCTAGCCTTGGGGCACATCCTCCCTGGTTGGGGGTGGAGTTTCCCTCGACCTAGGGCGCATTCACCCCAGCTTGAGGCAGAGTTACCCTAGGGTGAGACGCTTCCACCCTGGCTCGGGGAAAAGTCTCCCCAAGTTGGGGCACATCCATCCCGACTTGGGGCATACTCGCCCCAGGGCGAGGTGCTTCCACCCCAACCCTAGGCAAAGTAACCCTGAGTTGGGGCGCATCTACCCTAGCTTGGGGTAAACTTGCCTTAGGGTGGGGCACTTCTAGCTAAGCCTAGGGCACAACCGCCCCACCTCAGGGCAGAGTTGCCTCGATATGGGGGTGGATTCACCCCATGCTAGAGCAAAGTCACCCCGACATGGGGGTGGATTCGCCTCAGAGAAGAGGAATATTCACCTCAGGGTGGGTGCATCTACTTTGATGTAGAAGGGGATGATGGCATAAGTAAGAAGACATGTATGTCCTAATTAGGGAAAAGTGGTAAGAAAAAGAAAGAGAAAATAAAAGAAAAAAACAAGTGATGTCCTGGGGCCATGAATATGGTGTATTGACAATTAGATAATATGGATGTAGGGTTTTGTGCGGTTATAGACACATGAGCAATGGTCAGAGTTACTGACAGTGACCGTAGCGAGCATGACTAGTGTGGATCACACAACATTAGATCATATAGGGTTACTGCACTTTTTATAGGTTTCAGTGATGAGGGCACATCGAGCGATGTTGACAACCTTGATAGAGAGATGGAGTTTAGAGACATTGACTTTTCATCTGCTGACGAGGGAGATGACGGTGATGCTAGAGGATGTATGGCGCATCCTAAAGCTACTGATAGCAGGGCTATTAGTTAGTGATGTGGTGTCGAGAGGAGCCAAGTTAGATCACACTATGGCAGTGTTATTTGGGCAAGAGGATCTACCCCTACAGGTTGAGTAGTTGGACCCAAATAGATGTTTGATAGTGGGGGTACCACCCCCGTCATTATTTCTATGTGGACTAATTAGTGGGATACTATTACCTGATCATAGTAGGTAGTTTTATAATCTTCGATACATGGAGGCGATCCAACATATTGTCGAGTGGCGTGAGGAATAGATCTCATTGGGTACTTGTGTATTAGCACAGTTGTATAGGGATATACATGTGATATGCTACCAGAACTCAGTGAATTTGACACACATGACCCTTCTACAAGTGTGGGAATGCAATCATATTATGGTGACTAGACCCTTAGTGGTTAGGGAGGGAAATGAGGATGATAGGGAGTCAGTGGCCTAGGGATATGGGGAGGTGAGGGGCTAGGTGTTATGGTATGAGATGCAAGGAGATATGGATGGGTGGAGGAGAGAGACATATTATGGTGGCCATATATGTATTGATAGTTTTGAGGATGGAGGGGGGAGGAGGAGAGACAAAGAGGTTACTTTATGAGCTAGTGCATCCCTCGATGGGGGAGTCAATGGAGGGAGATGTGGACACTTAAACAGGGTAAGGAAGGAAGATAGATGTGGACCATAGGGTTTTGGTGGAATAGAGTAAAACAGGGGGGACTGAGGGAGGAAGGAATGAAGGAGAAAGAAAGTGGATGAAGGGGAGTGGATGGAATGAATGGAGAGGGAAGAAGAAGGGAGTGGACAGGATGAGAGTGGAGGAAAAGGAGGGAGATGGAAGGGACAGGGGAACAACAGGGGTGGAAGGAGGTGGATAAAGGAGAGGAGGGGAGGAGGAAGGAGGGTGGATGGAAGAGAGATGTAGTATGACAGGAGGGTGGGGTAGGCCTGGTGTTAGATGTAGGAAGACAAGATGAGCTGGAGGTGGAGATGATATGCATAGTGGAGGATGGAGCTATTGAATAGACTGGAGTATAGGGGGTAGGGTATGATGGAGGAGAGTGTTGGTATGGGCTAAGCAAGGGGAGGTGGGAGGAGATGGATAGCAGGATGGAGCCTAGGAGGAGATGTATTTAAACATATTAGATTTCAAAGATTAACATCTAAAATAACAATTTAAATTATTTACCATGTAATGATTTTCTAAGGAAATGAAATGGCAGTATGCATAGCCTACTGCACTTCTAACAACTGCTCCTTTGTCAACAACTGTTAAATATTCTAGCACATAAACATATATTAGTACAAATATTCTTCATAAAATATGAAATAATTTACATAAAAAACACTATGAAATTGCTTTAAGACTTACTAGTGCTCCCATATCATCCCTGCCAGTCGATGTCTCTCCTGCAAATGCTCCACTTTGTACTCTATCAACTCCTACATCCAACATATCATGAACCTCAAAGTTGGATGTGTCTATGGGAGCCTCAATAGACCGTTGAAGAGGACTGAAACATAAGCTTTTGCACACCATGCAATGATGAGGCACAAAAATATGTCCCAAAGAGCCTAATGATGTACTAGCGGGAGTTGATGGTTGTGTACTAGTGGGAACTGATGGATGTGTACTAGTGGGAGTTGTTGTAGCAGGTGCACCACCATCATGCTGGGATGTATTAGGTGCAACACCACCATGATGGGATGCACCATCAAATGGTTGCACAACATGATGGATCTACCTTACCAAATGATCACTCAATGAATGTAATGCATAAATGCTCATAGTCATTGCATCTACAACAATCTCTTGGTAAGGTAGTGGAGTCGGAGCAGCAATAGGTGGAGGAGGATGAACTGGGGTGACTCAGTGTGCCCTAGGTCTATCATGTGGCATCCCTCTACCAACAACCTAGAAATATCACATGTCAAAGTACTTGACATGTTTCCCTAGCACAAACTCAACATATAATTTTCAAAGAAAATATTGAGGGACACCAAGGTTGTTGTTGGGTGGTTTATCAAAAACCATCCACTAATGTTTCCAAAAATTATCTAATATTCCTCTATGGGTGCATCATTTAATTGAAAATTTTATTTTTCACAAATTAACAGGCTGTCCAATTCTCTAATCTATGAATAACTGGGCTAATTGGGCTTTTTCAATATCAAAAGCTTTCACCTCATCATACGATAACCCATCAAATTGTCTTTGTTTCTCTCACCATTGTGCAAATATATCATGCCAAATTGTCAAAGTTTGAATATTTACAATGATTGTTTCCAAACTATTTTTCATATCTAATAGTTCATCAAGTGTTTCATAGATTTGACATACTTTTCTTAATTGATCTAAATTTCTATGAATAGACTTCTATATTGTTTGCACATTTTCATTCAAAAAATAATGGTTGTAATGGAGGATTTGAAGGGTATTCATTTTCTATAGGATTAGGGTTTTCATTTTGTGCAAGGTTGGGATTTTCATTTTGATCCATTTTTAACCTATTAACTGATGAAA
>VDFB02279217.1:0-33301 GCA_007258455.2 Sequoia sempervirens | reverse complement strand
AATGTTTATGTTTTGTTTTATTTATTGTATATGGGTTCGATAATGTATATATTTATATATGATATATATATTATATGTATTATAAGTCATATGTATATAATTTTATTTATTAAATAATATATTATATATATATAATTGTATATATTTTTATATGTAATTATATATATATATTTAAATATAGTTATTTAAATTGTTTTATTAGAAGTTAGTAAATAATTTTTAAAGGAATATTAAATAGTTAAGTGCATGCAAGCACCAATTATTATTTTATAATGAAGTGATTTTATTAGTAAGATTGAGATTTGTTTTTATCTATATTTGTGGATTTGGAAACTAAACTTTTTTTTTAATCGCTATGGATTTATTGAATGGAATTATGTTTAAAAGGTTTATTTTAAATATGCGATTTTGATTGATTTGGATTTAGGAAATCCGAATGATAGCATTTGTTAATTGCTTGAAGTTGTATTTATAAAAGCAAGTGTTTTGTAACTGTGTACTGGGGGGAAAGTATTTGTTAATGTGAAAATCTAAGTCTTCCAAAGTGGTAATTGTGAAAGGGTTGTTGTAACTTTAGTTCACCCTTTGAGTTTTCTTGGGTAGTGCACGTATTGGGATTCAAAATTGGACATCCATAGGGACATGTTACCTTTTGAGGTGTGTTGATTATGTGTGGTTAGTTTTAGTGCACTATCTACCCTTGGGTGTGGTATGAGTTTATGTGTTTTCAATAGGGGAGTGGTTTTCAACGAGGACCAGGACACAAAGTGGTCTCAGGACAACTCGTGTGGGAGTCAGTTTAACTAGTGGAAATTAAATAACCTATTTTTAGGGGAATGGGTAGCTTAATACATTAAATTTGTAATTTAGCCTCACTCATTAGCTCAAGGGTTTGTGTTAGACTTGAGATGAGTCGAGAAGGCCTGGAATGGCACAATCATTATCTTATCTTCTCGAAAGATAATCGATTCCGCTCTGGTGTGCATGTGGGGCCAGAGTTCGTAAGAGGTTACTAGGATAACCATAGAGGGGGTCGGGACCTAGGAAGATCTCCTTTGGATAACCAATGCAACCATTGTGATGACACTCCTCCTATGACAACAGTTGGTTTATTTGTATTGTGCTTGTAATTGATTCAATGATTCTGGAAGCAATGTGACCATAGTTCTTGTTTACCTATACTATGAGTATTTCGTATATGGCTTGTGTCTAGAGGTAGTAGGATTGTCTTGGTTACCTTTTACTATCTCCTATCACGGGGTTTGGGCCTATGGGTACCATATGGTTGGGTGGTGTGCGTCTTATACTATTGAGTTCTCTTCCTGTTCATGATGGTAGGATCTTCTTGTTCGAAGAGCTTGTGTGGTTCTCTGGATTTGTTCTTTTGACGAGGGAGCAAACCCGAGACACAGAATAACACTCACAAAATAGAGAATAATATTTTATTCAAAAATATGGAACTCTTACATGCAAAGGATCTCAAATCCCCGAGTTCTGTATTACATGCAAATTACAGACTTACAAAAAATTACCCAGATTCCCCTTTCGCAGCATGCAAACTCTTTTCCCCAAAAAGTTACTCAAAAATCAGAAACTAGCCCATAAATAGACCCCTTTCGGTTTGGAACCAAAAACAACATTCGAGATAAGATTTTTTGGCGATTTGGTGCCAAAAGTTACAATTTGAAATTCAAAAACTAAGTCCTAATTCAAAAATTGGCAATTTTTCAAAAATCGGCCAACTTTCGGAAGCCATAACTTTTGATCTGGGACTCCGTCTTTCGAACCGTTTGCACGGCCGGAAAGGTCTCAGAGTGAAGAACGCGCTAAAAACCCGCTCCACTAGTTTCGATGATTTCTGGGCCCGTACGAGACTGTTTAGTGTCTCAAACTGGACTCAGAAGGTTTTTTAGGGCAAAAAGCAGAAACTGGAACTTGAATAACTTTCAAACCGTGAATGATCTTGACTTGATTCTTTCACCAAAGTGCTTATTTTTCCATCAAGAACCTTCCCATAAATTTTTTTCTTCTCACACCTTAAAATTGACACCTGCTAAAAATAGCAGTTGAGCATAAAGAGCAGAAAAACAATTCTGAAAGTTGGAAACTCTTATTCGACGAAAAGGGTATCTAGAAATGCAAAAACATCTTCAAAAAGAAAACAACAGGAACATAAATGGAAAGCATCTTTTTGGGTAATGCAAGATTTCCCTCACACCACTGGATGCTCCTCCATCATCTTCTCTTTCTTCATTGTAACTGGGGATCATTATGTATAATTGTAGTACCTCATTTGTATCAAGGTGAACCTTTGTGATGTAATTGTAATAATATTTATGATCTATTCATTATTGGATTAATGGTGTATTGGATGTTATGTGGTGTTGTATTTGTGGAAATATGTTCAATACATTTCTGAGTTAGTTTTATTTTGAAATGGTTTAATGCTTTGATGTATGTTGGATCATGGTTTAACTTTCATATGCTATGGTTGGGTTAATTTTATAAGTAATGGGTTTACATGTAGACGTGTTGCGTGGCCTAGAGGATGTATGTGGTTAGAGTAGAGTACTTTACTTTACTTGTTTTATTTTTTAAGAAAAAAATTTGTTGGGCTTCCGCAATGTTGCATCGTCCTCTAGGTTGCAGGATAGGGTTTTACACTGTATAAATATAATAAAATGAATATCTTAAAGAAAAAGATAGAGAGAATCAAATAATTGGGTGAAAAGTTTAAAAATTAATTATATTTTTATTTATATGATGAAAAAAATATCTTTATAAACTTTTAGAGAATATATAAATATGAAATATTATATATTGGAAATAATAAATTATAAATAAGTAAATAATTAAACAAATATTATTTTGGGTTCATGGATTAATTTAGTAAATAAAATAATTTAATATTTTAAAGAAAAAGATAGATGGGATCAAAAGTTTGGAAAGTAATTATATTTTTCTTGATTTTAAGATATAGAAAATTATTTATATTGTGAAAAATATATATATATATAAATTTTAGATCATATAGGGAGTATCAAGTTGTTTATATTTAAAGAAATGATTTGTTTATATATGTAGATTATTTTAAAATTGATGAATGTAAGACAATTTCTTCCCTTTTTTTTAGAAGATATATATATATGATTATGGTTAGATGGTCTATTATGTAATGGTTAGTTTAATAAATTAACCTACTATAAAATTGTTACATTTATGGAAGAGTAAATTTGTCATTAGAGAATTGAAGGTTGGGTAAATAAATTGAGTTAAGTATAACTAGGGGACTAAGGAGATTAGTATATTTGTAGGGTAAATTATATATATATATATATATATATATATGTTTGTATCTATGGAAATTTAGATGGGGTTAGCTTATTAAATAATAAACAATCAAAAATCCAAAGAGGCTATCAAGAACAATGGAAAATCAAAATAAAGAACGATTATACCTTTCTTTCCTTCCATGCTTCACCTTCATAGCACCTTCTAGTTTGTAGCAAGTCAATGAAGCCCTCAGATTTCAAATTGAGCAACCTATACTAATGCCAAGGTCCTATGCAAATGTTGAAGGATTTGATAAATGCCTGTCTATGAAAATATGATAAATGAAAATAATGACTATCAACGCTAAAATGACTATAATGCCTATATTAGCTCCTGAAATTATGAGCAAAATTGTCTTTTATAGAAAACACCATTTTGAGTGGACAGAAGAGATTGAACTCTAAGAAAGACCTAAAATGAGAGGTCCAGATTACATCTGAGAATCCCTAATTAGGGTTAGGGAAAATTTATTAATCTAACGGTCAAAATAATATCTCAGATAATTGGATCGATGGTGGAGAATAAATGAGACAAATTAATTAGAAAATAAAGATTTTCAAAAATCAAGAAGATAAAGATTGTCTGATTTGCAAGATTCGAAAAATCAAGAAGATAAGATTTGAACTGAAGATCAGATTTGGAAAATCAAGAATCTGTCCGATTACTTGATTTTTGGAAGATTAGTTACTATTTTGAATTAAATTAATTCAAATTAATGGATTTTATGAGACAATAAATAATCTTTTCGACATTTACCAAAATCCACTGACAGCTTAAGATTGTGATGACATTTTAAATAATTGATTTATTTAAAATGAGAGGAATATTAAATTGGCAATTAAACAATTAAATTTAATTATTTAATTTAGAAGATAAGATTAATTAATTAAATAAATTAATCAATTTATTTAATTAAGACAGTTAGTGATATATTAAGCAAATAAATAAAATTTATTTATTTAATAATCGTAAAGAAATATATGATAAAGGTGAATTAAATAAATTAAGAAATTCTATTTAATTAAGGGAAGACTTAGACAATTAATGACGTATTTAATAAATAAATAAAATTTATTTATTTAATAATCATGAAGAATACAAAGACATGAATTAATTAAATAATTATGAATTATTTAATCAATAGTCCGAATGTGGACCAAGGACATAATTAAATGTCATAATTATGCTAGGACGAAAGTGGTAAAAATGAAGCTTTAGGGCCTAGGTCATTTTAGGTGTCTACATTTGCCCCTCTTTGTCATAATGTAGCATGTCGCATTGTGACAAAGAAAATAAGTTGAGAATATGCCCCAGTTAAGGTATGGAGTATCATTGCCCCCTCGGAAATTTTTTCAAATTTTGGGTCGGCGACTGAAAAATTTGTAAAAGGGCCCAATAAATCAATCTGATGACCAGAAAAACAATGGCGTAGTCGGTTTTGGAATAGGACATGTTTAAGACAGTCAACGGGGAAGTCAAAGTTGGTGAAATGAGCCTCCAGTAATGACCTTGTTTGAGAAATGTCATTTTGACTTTATAAATAGGTTGAAAAAGGGGTAAAAGTCAATTCATTTCTACTATTTACATTGCGAATTTGAGAGCTCAGAGCGAAAAAGCACAGCAGTGATGATGGTGATTCCAGTGACAGAGCACCGCGGGGGGATCGTCCGGACCTTCAGACGGCCAGAGTTCTCAAAGCCAGCGGTAAGTACCCTTGTCCCTCTTTGTAATTTTTTTGTTTTGCGTATCAAATTTGAGTTTCTATGACCAACAACGTCTGTGCCGCGACGCAACTGCGTTCGCGTTCGACGCAGTCGCCTTCGCGTTCAACACATTTGATGCGTCGCGACGCAAGTGCAAAAGCAAATTAAGATAGACCGGTGGTTTGCGCCGCATTTGACATATAGTGGGATGCATGTGACTTATCGAGTCACATTTGATTGCTGGAATGCCGCAATAGCGAAGTTGCAACGCATTCGCTGTTTTGACCGACGCAATTGTTAAGGTGTGTCGCATTCGCTTATATGCGGCGCAAGTGATAAAATTCATGACACAAGTGTGAAAAAGAGACGCATTTGCCATACTGGACCGCATTTGACGTGCGGAATGACGCAATTGACTGGTTGAGACGCAATTCCTTTACTATGACGCATTTGCTTTTCACTTGTCTAGAGCTTGTCTTGATGTTTGCGTAACTTGAGATGCATTTTGATAATATCAACCATTTTGCTCAAAGTGTTCTGGCGACTTGTTTGACGTTTTGCAGAGGAAACTTGCCCCGATTTATACCCGTGAGAGCAGACCGACGACATTTCATTTTGCTGACCAGTTGAGCCCGCGAGAGCGGCGATGACTAATGCGATAAGGATTATTCTATGTTGCTTTCATGCTCACCATTCGGGCGAACAAGGGACTATTGATAGCGCTGTGTGAGCGGTGGCATTCAAAGACTTGTTTGTTCCACCTGCCGACAGGTGAGGCCACGATTACTTTGGAGGATGTCTACCAGATTCTTTGGGTGTCGATCCGAGGGGAGCGAATCGTCTACGACCCTCGTCATGGTGAGCAGACCTTCCGAGCTTACTATCGAGATCAGGGTGTAGGATTGGGCATTCAGGGTTATGAGATCAGGTGGGAGTTCCTGGCAGAGCATTATGGTCGCTTTGATGCATTCCTTGCGACTCTGATTGGGGGGATCTTGGTTCTTGACTACCGGGGACATGGATTTCCTATTGGTTGGGGAGATGTCTTGGTTGGTATGAGGTGAGATAGGACAGTGTATGCCTGGGGTTCCTGCTTACTTGGGACACTCTACCACCAGTTGCACGATGTTGCTTATAGGAGAGGAGAGAGCATCTCGTGTGGTACCACGCTGATGATGATATGGGCTTGGGAGCACATATCCATATTCCAACCTCCCGTTGACAGACCATAGTTGGTCGATGGTATGCCTTATGCCTATTACTATGCTAGTGTGTTACAACAGACTCATATGGGTGAGGCAGGTTGGTGGCGGCACAGGATTGACACCATGGTGATGTTTATCTGGAGGCCGTACAGAGACTATGAGCCGTGGGATGATGAGGATGAGCACCTTAGCTTCTGCAGACAATATAGGTATCTGATTGGCAGGACAGTGCAGACATCGCTGATCATTGAGATGTATTTACCGCAGCGTGTTCTTAGGTAGTTCGGAGAGCAGCAGGGTGTACTTGCGGGGACAGCCGAGTATGCCAGATCGTCCCAAGAGTATGCGTGGGGGCCAGCCCTCCCAGTGGCATTTGTAGAGCAGCAGATTGACGGGCTAGTAGCCCAGGCATGGGGATGGAGGGGAGGAGTAGCTGATCCCGGGATGACATCGGATTATGATTTATGGTGGCAGACACACAGGCCAGTGCCATCGACAGATCTGGATGGGCCAGCTCCAGTTAACAAATGGTCAGTGATTCCGCGGGTGCCCCGGGCCAGGCGAGGTGGCAGGGGGAGAGGCAGAGGCAGAGATGGATGTAGGGGGAGATGGAGGCAAAGGCGGAGATAGAGGCAGGGACGAAGGCAAGGGTGGAGACAGAGGTAGGGATGGAGGCAGGGGTGGAGATGGAGGCAGAGGTGGAGACGATGGCGGAGATGGCAGGAGGTGATGACGGGATGGGCAGAGACAGGTCCGGAGGGTGTGCCCACGAGTGGTGAGAGCAGCATTAGATGCCATCCCTGAGGTTGGAGAGGAGGGGGAGATAGAGGAGCAGCCCCGACAGGAGGGAGAGGGTGAGGAGAGACGAGAGGAGGAGGTTGCAGAGGATGTAGCGAAGGATGTGGATGAGGTGGAGAGACAGAAGGAGAGGGTGGCAGTGGGAGGTCAGGAGGAGGAGGAGGTGGATGTGGTAGGTCAGGAGGAGGAGGTGGATGTGGGAGGTCAGGAGGAGGAGGTGGCAGAGGATGATGACGATGAGGACGATGCCATGGATGAGACCAAGAGACTCCTCCGATGGCGGATGGTGGAGGGAGAGGAGGAGATACCGTCCTCCTTGGGATTATCACAGGATGCAACTACAGATCAGAGGGTGGCGAACCTACAACAGAGATTGGATGCCAGCATGGCATAGGTCAGGGCACTACAGGGAGAGCTTGAGGTAGCCCGGGTGGAGTGGGATCAGGTGGTGATCCGCCAGCAGGATGCAGCTCAGTGGTGCACAGATTTTGCAGCATTATGCACAGGGCCTATGGGGGATATGGCCCGGGAGCTAGCCAGGGTGAGCACGAGATTGGGGCAGTACCAGACCCTGTATTAGCAGGAAGTGCCACCGGAGCAACGGGATCCTACCTTGTCTCAGTCACAGTCGAGGATAGGCAGTGGCCGCAGATCAGGCAGTGCTAGTGGCAGTAGGAGTCAGACTAGTGTCAGAGGGTCTACCTCGACAGGGCACACTTCAGGGCATAGGTCACATCATTCACGCAGGCACACCCCGAGTCATGGGTCGACTGGTTCAGTGCAGAGGTCAGCACAGGTACAATCGCCAGTGGTTGATCCATCTTCTTCTCAGAGTCCAGCTGCAGTGACATCACAGATGTTTCTTACCGTTGAGATGACACCTGCCTTCTTAGTTCCAGTGGTAGCACAGACAGAGGTCGCTACAGGTCCACCTATCGTTTTAGTGCCAGTGACAGAGCTTCAACCACCACATTCTTCACCACGAGGGGATGATGAGAGTCGACCCTAGGGGCATTTTGTTATTGTGACACATTATGTATATATTTGAGCCTGCGAGCTCCATTTTTGGGATATCCCATGACTTTATCATGTGACATTGTACATTTTTGAGATGATATTATATGATGATGCAGTTTTGATGTGGCCTACATGTGTTATGTGATGTTCTTTGATTTACTGTACTATGATATGTATGATGTATGATGTTGATTTATGATGCCATGTATGTCCTATGATGCTTATTTGTGATGTTAATACCATGATGATGCAATGCTTATTTATATGAAATGATAATGATGTGCATAATGTATTTTAGTAGAAGATGCAATGTTGATGATTATTTTAATGCAATGTTTGTGATTATGTATATGATGTGATACTATGGATGTTGTATGTATGAACCTAATGCAATGTTTATATGATCATGTATGCACTTATGTTTTTGGATGCCACAGGATATCATCGTGAGATGGACGAGGGAAGATGACGAGACTGATGAGAGAAGATGACCAGACCAAAGAAGAGGAGATGACTAGACCTATGAAAATGCATGTTAATTCCTAGACCAAATCCTTCAAAGCTTTACCATAGGACATTAGTATTTATTGCTCTTAATCATCATTGGGCAGACTATCGTAATGGCCAAAAGACACCATGATATGACATAGATCAAGGTGTGCAAGGTCATACCATTACGTAAGACAAGCAATCACAGACAAGGATGATCATGACTCATACTAAGAGCGTGATTGCCCCAGTATTTTTGTCATAATCAACCACAAGCAGAAAAAGACAAGGACAAATCATAAGACGTCGTTGCTTCTCTAAATCCTGTTGCTAGGACATCCCTAAGAAACTAGCGGCATGATTGTCAAAATACAAAAAAAATAAAGCCCTTACCATGATATGTCACTATTTTTGTAAATCCCAAAGTCAGGACCTCGCTGAGAAACTAGTAGTCATGCGTGTCAATCATCATGATACGTTGTTGCTTCTCTAAATCCTGCTTAGTGGGATCTCGCTGAAAAACTAATATCATGATAAAAACTAAAAGACAATTGTCAAGTGTTTGCCAAGTGCGTCTGGATATCCATTGTTATGATGTCAAGATGTCAGGTTTAATGATGATGAGATGTTCGAGTATTAAAGCTTTGATGACGCTCAGACAATAAATGTCCAAATTTTCCAAATTCAGAAAGGACACATCCTGAATAAAATTAATGCCAAGAGAATTGATCTCCAAATGTCATATGACGGTGATGATGATGATGCTTAGGAAGGACACATCCTAAGGCATAAATGACATAGTTGGTTCCTCAGAAAGACATATCTGAAGAAAATTGACGATGCCTAGGGAAGACACATCCGAAGGCATGGATGACAGGGGCTATCCTTCAGAAGGACACATCTGAAGATTTACCTAAAGTTGACCGTTTGATAGGTTATGATGATTTGATCCGCTTTTGACCGAGTTTGACTATATGCCGATTTTGTCACGATGATATGATTGACATGTTGATGAGATTGTCATATTGAAAGAATGATTGTTTTACTTTATTTTTAGGAGTTTTCCCTTCTGGAAAATAATTCGCTTTGTCTTGAAGATATTCTGACATGTGTGCCAATGTAGTGTCATGAACCCTAATGGACTGACCTAGTGCGGCCTCGGGGGCCCATCGACAGATGGCCTTGCCTATGTCATACACTCAGAGACCTCATAGTTCAACACGACCAATGACTTTGTCCAAAGAACAAAAGTTTGAATCATGATTTTATTCCAACAAACCTAAATGGACTGACCTAATGTCTCAAGGACTCAAATATGAGTCTTGCCTACGTAGCAAATGCGCAGAGACAACGTAGTTTAGACAAATGACAAAGACTGATTGATATGATTGACTATGACAAGAGATGACAATGTGTTTGCGTTCTTCGAGCAGTCTAATGTTTTGTTTGTGGTTTTCTTCAGGACGTTTTATAATGTTTAGGTCTTTTTTTTTTTTTAGGACATTTTATGATGTTTTTGGTCTTTTTTCAGGACTTTTTATGATGTTTTTGTCTTTTTTAGGACTTTTTTGCGATGTTTTTGTCTTTTTTCAGGACTTTTTGTGATGTTTTTGTCTTTTTTAGGACTTTTTGCGATGTTTTTGTCTTTTTTCAGGACTTTTTGCCAATTGCCAAGATCATGTGCGACATCCACTGCCATTTCATGATACAAATTTTTCCCCCAGTCAGGTCCAAGACTTAGCCATTTTTAAGGAACATGGACGGGATACTGTTGGTTTACAAGATGGACAGTCATCAGGACTTGATGTCAATCGTTTATCCACTATGACGGGTAGGGTAGAATGTGGTGGCGATTTGCATAATAATGGTGATAATAACTTTCATCCTAAGTCAAAGCAGACAAAGTGACAATAGATGGCAAAGCAATGATTGACGACACATGGCGCCTGTTTGCCAGGTTTTCACCATGGTACTTATCTAAAGCGCCTGTTTGCCAAGTTTTCACTATTTAACGAATCATTTTTTTAAATTTTTTTTTTTTACTATTTTCTTGACTTTCTGATTTTTTTGGTGTCACCAAGACGCCTGTTTGCCAGGTTTTCATCACGACAACAATTTTTTATCATTTTTCATCTTTTTTGTATTTTGTGGTTTTCAACCGAATCCTCTGATGCTATGCGTAGAACCTTCGAAGATGTAAATTGTTAATGGGCTCTGTCAGTTGTTCTCCATCTGGTGTGGCCAGTTGATAAATTCCATAACTGAAAGAAGATGTGATAATGTAGGGGCCCAACCAGTTTGGTTCAAATTTTCCTAGCTTTTCTCTGTCGGCTTGATTCTTGGGATTCTGCATGAGAACTAGGTCGCCAATGTCAAAATTTCTGACCATAACCTTCTTATTGTAGCTGCGACAAAGACGGTTCTGATATGCTTGGAGATGGTTCAGTGAATTTTTCCTTCTTTCTTCCAGCATTTCCAGCTCGTGCAAGCGTGACTGTCAATACTCCTCTTCATTGGTTAGACCCTTCAGGGACACTCGTAACGAAGGAATTTCAACCTCAATGGGTAAGATGGTCTCAGTGCCAAAGACTAGGGAAAAAGGAGTGGCTCCTGTAGGCGTACGAATGCTAGTTCGATAAGCCCACAGAGCAGGGTTGAGTTGTATGTGCCAGTCACAGCCAGCGTCATTGATAGTCTGAGGATTTTGATGGTTTTATTGCCTCAGCTTGACCGTTTCCTTGTGGGTATTAGGGAAATGAAAAGTGGTGTTGGATATGGAATCACTCACATAACTCCTGAACGTCTTGGTTTTTAAACAGACGTCTGTTGTCAGTGATGATGGATTGCGGAAGGCCATACCAGCAAATGATGTAGTTAAGGATGAACTTTGATATTTGCTTGCCGGTAATATATGTCAATGGGATGGCTTCAATCCACTTCGTAAAATACTCAGTGGCGGTGATAATGAATTTATGGCCGTTGGATGAGGTTGGATGGATCTTACACACAAGGTCGAGTCTCCATTGAGCAAAGGGCCAAGGAGAAGTGATTGGTCGAAGTTCCTGTGCTAGAGCATGGATCAAGTCACTGTGAATTTGACATTTGCGACAAGTCCTCACATATTCAATTGCATCCTTTTCAACTGTTGGCCAGTAATACCCTAGTCTCGTTATTTTCTTAGCTAGAGTAGGACCACTCGAATGAGATCCGCATATACCGTCGTACACTTTGCGTAAGGTCGTACGTGCTTCATCGGTGTTGAGACATCTAAGGAGGGTGTCATCAAAACTACGTCGGTACAGGGTGTCACTGACGATGGCATACTTTGCAGATTTTCGGATGAAGGACTTCCTTTGGTTATTGGATAGGTTCAGTGGAAGGGTTTGAGATTTTAGGTAGTCATAAATATCCTGATACCAGGGAGAGTTGGGACCAACAAGTTCGCAAACCATTTCTGATTCTAGGATATCATATGCCGGTATTAAAAGTTTTTCTATTAAGAACTCAAATTGTGACACATTTTGAGGGATGTCCAAAAGAGAACCAATAGTAGCCATTGCATCAACTGCCTTATTCTGTATCCTGGGGATTTGTTCAAAAGAAATCAACTGGAAGTATGTCAGGAAACTATCCACCATCCTCTTGTAGGGAAGCAACTTCTCATCCTTTGTTTCATAGTCATCATTCACTTGGTTGATAACAAGCTGGGAATCTCCGAATACAAGCAATGTTTGAATTTTCCATTTGATTGCCATTTTGAGACCTATGACTAGTGCTTCATATTCGGAAATGTTATTTATACAAGGGAAAGCGATCCGAAATGCCTTAGGAATTGAATCCCCCTGTGGTGTGATAAACAAGATTCCAGCGCCTGAGCCTTGACCAGTATGAGACCCATCAAAATATAGCTTCCATGGTACTGCCGGTTCCGCATGAAAAATGGACTCATCGGGAAAATCAGTTACCAGTGGATGAGTGACTTGAATCAGTGCATCTGCCAGTTGATATGCTATTACCTGTCCTTTTATTGCCTTACGCTTGACATATTGTATGTCATACTCACTTAGTATCATAACCCAATTTTCCAACTAGCTTGTTAATGCCGCTCGACAAAAGAGGTATTTCAGTGGATCAATCTTGGCAACCAGCTATGTTTGGTGACTGAGCATATAGTGTCTTAATTTCTGGGATGCAAAGACAACAGCAAGGCATGCACGCTCAATGTGTGTATAGTTCAACTCATGCCCTATTAGTGTGCGGCTGATGTAATAGATGGCTCGTTCTTTTCCTTCATGATCATTTTGTGCCAGTAATGCCCCCAATGTTGAACTAGTAGTTGAGATGTATAGGATCAATGGATTTCCATGAATCAGAGGCATGAGGACTGGTGTTGACAGTAGGTAATCTTTGATTTGTTGAAAAGCTTCTTGACATTTTTCTGTCCATACAAAGGGGATACCCTTTCGCAACAGATACTGGAATGGGTGACACTTATCTGCCAATTGGGCTATGAAACGCCGAATAGATTGTAACCTGCCTTGTAGAGTTCTTAGCTCATTGATTCCTTTGGGTGGAGGCATGTCTATGATGGCTTTAACCTTTGCTGGATCAACCTCTATACCTCTTCGGGAAACTATGTATCCCAAGAGTTTTCCTAATGTGACCCTGAAAACACACTTCTTAGGATTTAGCCGGACTTTGTACTCTTCAAGTCTCTTGAAAATTGTGTCGAGTACCTTCAGATGATTTTTCCTGGTTGCTGATTTGGCCAATAAGTCATTTACATAATCTTCCATTATTTTGTGCATCATGTCATGGAAGATTTTGGTCATAGCCCTTTGGTATGTGGCACCTACATTTTTGAGACCGAATGGCATGACATTCCAACAATATGTTCCCCATGGGCAATTAAATGCCATTTTGTGCTAGTCTTTAGGAGCAATCCGAATCTGATTATAGCCAGAAAAACCATCCATGAGGGATAGCATCTCATATCCTGCGGTAAGATCAACTATGATGTCAATGTTTGGCAAAGGAAAGTCATCCTTCGGGCATGCTTTATTTAGGTCTCGAAAGTCTGTACATACGCGGATCAGTCCATTTGGCTTTGTCACTGGCACCGGGTTGGAAATCCATTCAACGTAATCTATAGACCGTATGAATCCGGCATCCAGTAGTTTCTTTAACTCGGCCTTGACCAATAGAGCAACTTGAGGGTGCATTTTGCGCAACTTTTGCTTGACTGGTTTAGCATTAGGTAACAGTGGCAGATGATGCAGAACTAGCTCTGGGTCTAATCCTGGCATATCCGCATAGGACCATGCGAAGTTGATTTTCCGTTCTGCAAAGAATTTATGAAATTCTGGTCTCTCATCATCAGTTAATGATGCAACACAGAGGACCATCTTGGGATCTTCTATAGTTGATATGTTATCCTCTATTGTGTCTTCAATAAGCATAGCTGATTTCTCCTGTTGCATGGGGAGAAAGTCCAGTCCTCCATCTTTGGGCGCCTCAGAGAGGTTTTCACCCGCAGATACGTCCTTTATTTTTACTATTTTATTGTCAAGAGGTGCCTTTCAGTTTTCACCTAGAGACGTTTCACTTTTTGTTTTATTCTTATTTTTACTTTTGCGACTAGAGGACGGAGTAGTCTCGCCGAAGTATGCTGTGCAGTCTAAATCATTGGCGAAGCCTGATTTGTGGTCCCCACTAGGTATACCTTCTCGTAATCCCATAAATTCAACAATTGCCTCATCATTCTGAAATGTATCCAGTGTTGGCGGTCCTTGTTGGTCCCAAACGACTAGTTCAGGGTAAACTAAGGAAATGCCATCGTCCATGTTGGTGAATTGGGGTGAGGATGCGGACAGCATACAAATGTATTCAGTGATGTTGTAGATGAGATTATCATCGTCCAACTCGACATCGGACTCTATCCAATATTCTCCTTCACTAGTGTCATATTCGTTGTCAATATAAGGGGTGAAGGTTTTAGAGCCCGAATTGTCAATGTCGTCTGATACTTCAGATGGATTGGACCAAATGGGTTCAGATGATGGGTGTTGGACATCATGGGAAGTGGTAATGGGACTTTGACCATTTGGTGCTTGTTCAATTTTGAATGTTTGCCAAAACCGTTGTTCAGAGGTCATTTCCCCTGGTTCGACAAACAAATCATCAAGACAACAGTCACTTAGGGATCGTTCTGAGCCAAATTCCCACTCTTGGGAGTCAGTTTTGGTGAGGGTTTCTCTAGTAGTCTCGACACTATCTGAAGCATGTACTCGCTCATTTGAAAGTCCAGAGGTACGTCGATCGTCATTGTCAGGTGATCCAAACCCTAATCCAAGATACTTTGGAATTTGAAAAGTTTCTATGGGTTCCCTTCGGCCAGTTTTATTTCTTCCTAGGCCACTAGTACCATCGTAGCCTTTAGCCTTCATGATGTCATAACCTTTGCCATATTTTTGAACTGGTAATGGGGGTAGTGTGACAGTATCCTTATAGATCCATCCTGTAATGTCATTAAGGTCTTCCTTACTCATGTCTCCCCACTTGATAAAAACTATTTTCGGTGGAACTTTCAAAGTTTCCTGAGGTTCCATTCTGAAACATGGCCGACCATAGACCTTTGGAGACCTGGGCATTGTTGTTATGCTGTATGCTGTGTGCAGTTTGAATTCTCCGCAGCCAAGGTCCTGGATTTTGACAGTGGATTCAGTCTTAGGGCTAGTGGAAGGTGGTGGTATGGCGGAAGGCGTGGATGGAGCGGGCGTGAGTGTGGACGGGTCGACATATTTGGATGACGAGGAGCCAGATGCTTCTCGGTTAATAGGTACTCAGTTTTCAGAGATACCCCTTAAGTTTGTACAATATTGGAAAGGGTCAGGGTCTCCATATATGGTTATTTCTGTGCTGTCAAATGGAAACTTTAGGCACTGGTGGCATGTGGACGGAACGGATTTTAAGGCGTGAATCCATGGACGACCTAGTAAGATGATATATGGTAGTTCCAAATCTAGGACCTGGCAGGTTGTGTCCACAATGACCGGTCCCACTCTGATAGGTAGAGAGATAACACCCCGTGAAGAGCATTCCTCGTCATCGTATGCTTTGATCACTATACTCTTTGTTGGGTCCACGCACGCATCAGAGAACTTGAGAACCTTAACTAGTTTGAGGGAGAATATATTCAATCCTGCTCCACCATCTACTAAAACCCGTCGAACTTTGTGCTTGTGGAAAAAAGTTTCTATGTGCAATGCATCATTGTGGTTGGTTTTAGGTGATGAGTAATCTTGATCCGAGAAGGTGACGTGGTGAGGTGTAGTGAGATATCCCACCATGGTTTCAAATTGATTGACATCGATGTCCTTGGGGACCACGACTCAAGCAAGGTTTTATCCAGAATTTCTTTGTGTGCGGGGGATATGCGAAGCAGCTCAAGTATAGAGATTTATGCGGGAGTCTTTCCTAGCTGGTTAATGAGGTTGAACTAACTTTTGGGTTTCCATTGCTTTGTGGTCGGGACAGATTCTGGCTTTTTAGTAGATGGGCCAGGTATGGTTATTTTGGGTTGTCTAATGGGAGGTAAACCAGCTATAGTAACCTTGCCACTCCGAGTAGTAGCATTACATTGGGGTGCTCTCCTGACCGTGATGGTATTGATGTATTCATTGTCAGTTCAGACATTGTTTATAGTAGGTCCACTAGAATAGTCGTATTTGACTCGAGCAAAGTTGGCTTGATTATTGTGCATCTGTGGACCTGACGTGGAAGCCTTATGAGAACCATGGTCCTGCAGTGGATTCTTATGGATAGTATGATCTGAATTGGAAGCAAATTGAGATCCACCTACTTCAATGATGCGACTTTCGATAAGATCTTGTATTAGGTTAAATTTCAATTGTCAACAGTTGGAAGTTGTATGTCCTTTTCCTCGATGGTATTCACAAAATGCATTGTCATTCCACCATGCTAGTTTGAATTGTCCTGGGTCATACGGTTTTGGTTCTTGGAGTGTAATGACCCCATTCTAGATACATTTCTTAAGGACTTCTTCAATGGGTTCACCCAAAGGAGTGTATGTGCGACCTTTGGGAAATTGCCTCGTTTGACGGTATTGTCCCTGGTTATTTTGACTGTTCTGATTGTTGAAAGGGACATTAGGAGGGGGTGTCGATGTCGTTGTTGGTTGGTGTTGTTGTTGAAACCCTTTTAGGGCCAGTACAGGACCCATAATGTTTGCAGTCTTGGCGTCAACAACACCGTCATTTGTAACGTGTTTATTTTTTATCCAGTATTTGTTCTTGTCGGTGGTTGGATTGACATTTGTGTTTTTGGAACCATATCGTAATTCTCCCTTTGCGATAAGGGCTTTCTCAATCTGGACCCCTTTTTCGACTAAATCAGTGAAGTTTGTGCAACAATGTATTTGCAATGCATATTTTAGGGGTCCCAGTAGTGTTTGGACAAACATGTCGACTTTCTCCCTTTCGGGGATGTCAATGTGACATTGACTAGCAAGGCTTCTCCATTTTTGAAAAAATGGGATAAATGTCTCTCCAGCATCCTCTTGTGTGAGATTGCACAAGCTAGTGATGGAGGTGTCCATGTCAATGTTGTACGCGTAGTTTTTGATGAATTTTCGTTTAAGCTCATCCCATGTCTAGATATCCTTTTGAGTGGAAAACCATTCAAGGGCTTGACCCGCCAGACTTTTAGAAAAAAGTCTCATCAAGTATGTTTGTTCATAGGCGATGTCCATACAATTTGTTGCGAATTTGCGAACATGTTCAATGGGGTTTGTCTTGACTCTGTATTTTGTGAAATTTGGTGACACATATCCCGGAGGAAATGGAGGCATGTATATGCTCATGTCGAATGGGTATACATTTAGGTCATATGATATTTCCAATTTCTGGCCTGAAATGTATAGGTTTTGGATAGTTTTTTCTAAACCCATTAGTCTTGAATGGAGAGCGTCCACAACAGGGTCATTTATGTTTCCGTACGTTGGATTGCCTGGTACACCATAGGTCCCTGTTTGTTGTGCATGAATATTGGTGTACTGTGGTGGTATGGATTGTTGTGATATGTAGGACGTTTGCGGATTTCCATGTTGTTGATATTGAAAGTTATGATTGGGTGCGTGTTGGTGAGTATGAACGTTAGATGAGTAGGTTGGGATGTGTCCCATAGCCATGTGTGTCATCATTTGGGGAATGTGATGACCATGAACGTTATGATGTGTTAATGGTGCCATGGGTTGTGTTACTTGGCCACCTTGTGCGAATTGTTGGGTTTGCACAAGAGGAATGTTTGTGTTTGTACTTTGGGAGGCAATGACATGTGACTGTGTTGTCGTGTTAATGTTTGGTTGTTGTCCTTGGATAAAAATGCATCCCTTGCCCCCTCCCAAAGGATTTTGTGAAATACCACTGAGCAGATATGTCGAAGGTGTACTCATGGTAGTAGATGGAGCTATCAAGGGGGGATTGTTATGACTTGATGATGCTCCCGTGGCGTTTACTGTCGTGGCATTTGCTGTCGTGGTATTTATGGTGTTGGAGGTGTTTGGGATGTTGGGGGTGGCGTGCACTGTCGTTGTGGTGTCAACGGGAGTATTGCTCATAGTGTTTGAAGGTTGACCACTGTGTACCATGTTTTGTGTGTTGGTGTTATTAGGATCAGGAAGTGTCTGATTTATCGTGTTAATGTCAAATCCTTGAGGCAATTTGGCTCCTTCACTCAAGAGTATAGCCAAGTATCTGTCTCTGTCGTGATGGGCCATTATTTCAACGAATTGAGAGGCCTCTGGGTCTTGTGCTATTGCCTCTAAGTTTTCCTCAAGTATTTGACCATGTTCATCTTTTTGAAAAACAAGTTCAAATGCACTATTTGACGAGGATTTTGTTGTCACTGGAGGTTGATTGATTGGATTGGAAAATGGATCGTAAAAGGTCCAGTTTGAGTCATTTGTAGGATTATCGACAGTGGACATGGGGTCTTGTCGAAAGTTTGCCATTTTTCTTTGTTGTTTTTGAAGTCTGGTTTCCACCATAAATGAGATTGCTCAAATGAAAAGGAATGACAACTAAATGTAGTGATGACGCTATGCAAGGTCTAAATTCTAAATGATGACTAGGATGACTAATGTTTTGGATTTTTGTGAATAGGATATGCAATGTGAAGATTTAAAATGCAATTTAAGACAAGGGTATCTAAGCACTTCTAAGCACAACTTTGTTTTCGATTTTGGTTACTAGAGGACTTTTGTTGAAAATGACAAGGTGACAAGGTCAAAATGACTAGTGAATTTTCCTAACTAGACTTTTGAGTTGGAAAATTTCACAAAAGAGGACAATGATTGAAAAGGGGTTGATAACTTAGTCCAAAAGAGCCTAGTTTCGAAAACAATGATGTTGCAAATTGTGCTGAGGTTTACCTAATCCTAAAAGATGCAAAAATGTGAACCTAGGGACAACCTAATGTCGAATGTATGCAACTAAAATAATGAAGGATGCAACCTATGGTAATGAATGCAAACAAGTGGTCAAGACTTTGAGCAATTTCAAGTTTGATTTTTGACAGAATCTTCTTGTAAATAGTGTTTGGAAAATGACTGAGAAGATTAAGACTTCAGATTTGACTTTGTATGAAGTTTAAAACAGTGACAGGAAAATGCGTCGTTTGAGGTGTCAGTTGTGTCGATATTTTGTGAATGCGGCTCAAGTTCAGCAAATGTGATTTGGAAACAGACAAATGCGACTCAGTTTATCAGATGCGACTCAATGACAGTCAGTTGCGTCCCGATTTTGCATATGCGACTCGGCAGTGTTCAGATGCGTCGCGACGCATATAGATGCAGTGTTTTAAATGTCAACTGCGGTTTAACAAAGCAATTGCGGTGCATAAAATCAATTGCGGTTCAATAGATGCGACACAGTTTTGTTTCAAATTGATTTTCTCTTCGTTTTGATTGCAAGTTTGATATGTTTGGTGTTGAATGTTTTGTTTGGAGTTGTGATAAAACCAGAAAGCACTTGACAAACAAAGTGTTTTAAAAGTAACCAAACACACATCAGATAAGCACAATCCTAGATTAGGCCATGACAGTATTCGCTAGATTCCACGCGGGTTTCCCCAACCGCATATCTGTAGCGTGTGAATTTAGAAGCTTGGCTGCACGGGCTCCCCCTTACAGTGCACTCTCTTCTCAGGCCAACCAAGCTTCCAACCCCCATGAAACTCCCATGGCGAGCTGATCACATCTACTACAAACTGCGAAAGTGTGGATGCCTTCACACCGACCGGTGCTGGCTAGCAAATAGAAGGATTTTGGCTTACTACACAAAAGTTTTTAGTTAGGGACCCCCGTTCGAGTGGCCATACATGGGGCAAGAGATTAATCACCATTAAGGTGGCACTCCAACCTGAAGAGGTTAAGCTCAACAGGGTTTAAGGGAGTACAACTCCGTCTGTATGACACATCCGCACTCGCAACCTTAGGTTTTCCCTTAAGGTTTACATTTATATACCGGTCGGGGGTAGCTTGGCTTTAGCTCCATTGCTGGTTTGAGTCACATTGGGGTGATGAAATCCCCAGGCAGACCCAATTTCTAGAGTTGGTAACTATTTCTCTTACACCCAAGATCGCCCAAAAGCGCGAGGGGAGAGGATACTCCGATATACCAAGTCAGGGTAATAACAAATAAAAATGGGTTTGGTTTTCTGTTCATGAGGTTTTCACCAAGTGAGAGCATACTCACCTACCATCTTGCAAACACAATCAAATAGAAACAAACACGCATTCATTTTAAAAGCACCAAAATGAAATGTTTTCTACACTAGAAATTGCAAACACGTTGTTTGAAAAATGAGTCTTTGACAAGCGTAGTTGCAAAACCACAAGTTAGCAGTTTTATCCACCAGTCTTGGACCCACGAAACGTAACTGCCACACGCTGCGAAACACGATTAGTAACACAAAAGCCCCTACTGGACAGAAAGCAGAAAATAAACCAAAATGCTAAAAGAAAACAAAAAGAATAGAAAAACCTTAAAAATCCGAATGTAAATGAGAAGAAAACTTTTTACCAGGCGAATGTGTCGCGACAGAGCAAATGCGTCGCTTGGTTCATCAAATGCGACTCTGTATTTCAACTGTGGCTTTCTAGATTACGATTGTGGCTTGATAGAGCGATTGCGGCTTTCTGTATGCGAATGCGTCGCGACGCATCAAATGCGTCACAATTTTTTTAAAAACGGTTGCGTCGCTCCGTACCTGTACCTTCAAAAATAGCAGAAAACACAAAACCATACGAAAATAATAGCAAATAACATAACAGAGTCGTGTTCATGTCGGGTTCACCAAATGTATCTATGGAAATTTAGATGGGGTTAGCTTATTAAATAATAAACAATCAAAAATCCAAAGAGGTTATCAAGAACAAGGAAAAATCAAAATAAAGAACGATTATACCTTCCTTTCCTTCCATGCTTCACCTTCATAGCACCTTCTAGTTTGCAACAAGTCAATGAGGCCCTCAGATTTTGAATTGAGCAACCTATACTAATGCCAAAGCCCTATGCAAATGTTGAAGGATTTGATAAATGCCTATGTCTATGACAATATGATGAATGAAAATAATGACTATCAATGCTAAAATGACTATAATGCCTATATTAAAAATGACGAGATCCCGAAATTATGAGCAAAATTGTCTTTTATACAAAACACAATTTTGAGTGGACGGATGAGATTGAATTCTAAGAAAGACCTAAAATGAGAGGTCTAGATTAAATCAAAGAATCCCTAATTAAGGTTAGGGAAAATTCATTAATCGAATGGTCAAAATAACATCTCAGATAATCAGATCAACGGTGGAGAATAAATGAGACAAATTAATTAGAAATTAAAGATTTTCGAAAATCAAGAAGATAAAGATTGTCTGATTTGCAAGATTTAAAAAATCAAGAAGATAAGATTTGAACTCAAGATCAAATTTTAAAACTCCAACCTTGATTATTGATTTTGAAGATTAGTTACTATTTTGAATTAAATTAATCCAAATTAATGGATTTTATGAGACAATACATAATCTTTTTCGACATTTACCAAAAATCGACCTATCAGCTTAAGATTAGGATGACATTTTAAATAATTGATTTTATTTTAAAATGAGAGGAATATTGAATTGGCAATTAAATAATTAAAGTTAATTCATTTAATTTAGAAGATAAGATTAATTAATTAAATAAATTAATCACCATTTAATTAAGACAATTAGTGACATATTAAGTAAAATAAATAAAATTTATTTATTTAATAATCAGGAAGAAATATATGACAAAGGGTAATTAAATAAATTAAGAAATTTATTTAATTAAGGGAAGACTTAGACAATTAATGACGTATTTAATAAATAAATAAAATTTATTTATTTAATAATCATTAAGAATACAAAGACATGAATTAATTAAATAATTATGAATTATTTAATAAATAGTCGAATGTGGACCAAGGACATAATTAAATGTCATAATTATGCTAGGATGAAAGTGGTAAAAATGAAGCTTGCAGGCCTAGGTCATTTTTAGGTGTCTAAGTAGGGTATTTTTGGCGATTTTAAGTCATTTTTGGGAGTTTCTAGGAGTTTTGGTGCCTCTTGCTTCTGTTCTAGCACCTTTTGCTTGTGTTTTGGCGCCTTTGGGGTCCCAAATGGCGCCTTTTGCAAGCTTACTTCATGTTTTGACCCTTTATCTTCATGTTTTGACCCTTGTTTTCCCGAAATGGCACCTTTTGCTTCTATTTTGGCGCCATTGGGGTCCCAAATGGCGCCTTTTACAAGCTTAGAAATTTTGTCCCTGAGTGATTCCTGGTGATTGGTCCTACTATTTTTCTTGTCTGATGATATTTGATTGATGAAAGTCCTAGTTATGCCAAATATTGCATTCTTGATGTTCATTGAGGCTTGTATGATGTTCATGAATCATATTAGTCATTGCATTGTTCTATTCAATGATGCTTTTGATTGATCTCAGTCTGATTGTGTGATGTTCGTTGCTTGATTGATGATATAGTTGATGATTTGATCTCATGATAGGTGAGAGTCAAATGATAGGATGACTTGATGATGTTTCAACCTCATGATAGGTGAGGATTGATGATAGGATTGATGATGCATCAACCTCATGATAGGTGAGGATCGATGGTAGGATTCACTGATGTATCGACCTCATGATAGGTGAGGATTGATGAAAGGATTGGTGATGTTTCAACCTCATGATAGGTGAGGATCGATGATAGGACTGATGATGTATCAACCTCATGATAGGTGAGGATTGATGGAAGGATTGATGCATGATCGACCTCATGATAGGTGAGGATCGATGATAGGATTGATGCTTGATCAACCTCATGATAGGCGAGGATCGATGATAGGATTCATTGATGTATTGACCTCATGATAGGTGAGGATCGATGATAGGACTCATGCTTGATCAACCTCATGATAGGCAAGGATCAATGATAGGATTGATGCTTGATCGACCTCATGATAGGCAAGGATTGATGATATGATTGATGATGTATCGACCTCATGATAGGTGAGGATCGATGGAAGGACTGATGATGCATCGATCTCATGATAGGTGAGGATCGATGATAGGATTGATGCTTGATCGACCTCATGATAGGCGAGGATCGATGATAGGATTTACTAATGTATCAACCTCATGATAGGTGAGGATCAATGATAGGACTGATGCTTGATCGACCTCATGATAGGCGAGGATCAATGATAGGATTGATGCTTGATCGACCTCACGATAGGTGAGGATCGATGATAGGATTGATGATGTATTGTTTTGATTGATTGATTCAATGGTCTCGATTGAACCTGATTTGATTGATTGATGATCTTGATTGAACATGATTTGATTGACTGATGATCTTGATTGAACATTGTGTTAGGGAAAAAATTGACAAATTGATTGATGTGATGCTGATTTGTTTTCCCTAATATGATTAGGAGGACTTTGATGTGCTCTAGTCTAGGGAGAATTTCTTGAAGATGTGGGGGATGGTGCATCAGTTGACCCAGGTAGATTTGGATATTATCGCCCGTTGTGGGTTGAAATCCTTAATAGACATACCCCAGTATAGGATTAATAGGGTTTTGCTGACTGCTCTAGCGGAGAGGTGGCATAGTGACCACAAAACCTTTCATCTAGCTACCAAGGAGATGACAGTTACTCCAGAGGATGTTTATCGTATTTTTTGGATTCCAGCGATGGGCGAGATAGTTGAGTATGATAGAGTAGAGCAAGGCGGGACTAATGCCTTGCATAGAATTTGACAAGATGATCATGTTATAGGTCATTGGGTCCCCTAGCAGGAGATGGTCGATAGATATGATCCTCTTTTGTGTGTTCTTTCTAGATTTGTTGGTTGATTCCTTTGTCTTGACCATAGGTCAAAGGGATTTTCAGTGGGTTGGGGTCGAGTATTGGAGTGTATGACATTGGAGGGGACTAGATATGCATGGGGTTCATGTATGTTAGCCCATTTGTATCATTATTTGCACTGAGTTGTGTATTGTGGAGCGATGAGCCTCTCGTTTGGGATTACGTTATTATAGACATGGGCATGGGAGCATATTGTGATTACTCAACCATTGGGAGATAGACAACGATCAACAGGTAGACCCTATGTGTTTAGTTATAGTGGTCCACATGTTCAGCATAAGTTGGGAAAATTAGCTTATTGGAGACATGCCCTAGATGACCTAGAGACCGTGACATGGCGCATGTACTTGGATTGTGAGATGTGGCTAGAGGATTAGGTGGAGATGCCATACATGTTGCTATCGCAATATTTGATTGGAAGGACATGTTCTATGCTTGAGAGATATTTGTATCTGCGGGTTTGTCTACAATTTGGATGAGTTCAGGCGATGCCCTAGGGGGTTGCCCATTATGCACGACAACTACAAGATGCGATGGAGTGGGGCCCTTGCGTATCTTATGATGTTTCTTGTACCAAGTATTATACATTGGCACCATGTGTATGGGATTATCTTCCACAGGTGACAAATGTAGGGATGATAGATGATTATTCTGAGTATTTCTACACACATCCTTTTCTAAGGTTATCTAGTCCTGATGAGCCAATTCCACCAGTTGATGATGATGACAGGGCACCGAGATAGAGGGTGGATGGAGAGGAGGTAGAGAGTGATATTAGGGATAGAGGGGATGATGAGGGTGCTGATGGTGGTGGTGGTGGGGGTGACGATGATGGTGGTGGTGGTTCAGGTATAGGGCCATCAGGTGCAGTTGGCAGTCCCTTTCTAGATTTTGTAGTACCTAGACGCATGAGGAGTATTATTGTACCTCAATCAATGATTCCTAGGATTTAGATTGGAGTCCCTTCACATTAGCAACAAGCACAGATAGAGGCATTATAGGCATAGGTTCAGACTTTTCAGGGTGAGTTAGTGCAAGCTTAGGTATAGTTTGAGATACTGATGGCTGAGATAGATGTAGATAGGTAGTAGGTATAGCAGGTATAGGTACAAGTTTAGACTCTTCAGGGCCAGTTAGTGCAGGCTCAGGCATAGGTTCAGACACTAATGGATGAGAGAGATGTAGATAGGCAGCAAATACAACAAGTACAGGCACAGGTTGTCATACTTACTATAGAAAGGGATGCCTTTAGACATTGGGAAAAGTAGGCCTAGGGCATTACCAAAAAATTATAGTAGGTTGTAGCGTCCATGAGTACAATGAAGTTCCTTAAAGAGATTCATCACACTACTTAGGAGTTGTAGTTTTATAGGGGTAAATATCATGAGTCAGTTCCTTTTGAGTGGTGAGAGAACTTTGTACCGTCTCGATCTTGCATATCTCAGTCTTGGATTGTTAGCATGGGTGTTACTTAGCCATTGTCTAGAGATAGGAGAGATCCTGGTGCAAGTCCGTCAGGTGGAGGAGGTATTGGTTCCATGATGCCAACACCGTCTGGGGGGAGCTTGACATAGCATATTTTGATGTATACACTATTGGGAAATTGATGATGTCAAACTTTACAATACAATGCCATTTTTGATATTGATGTATCTCGTCATACTTTTGGATACCCTTGTACACTTTGACATTTATGATTTTTGAGGTTATATAATATGCAATGATGATTATGATGATGATAGATGTCTATGATGCATTTAATTTCCATGTTGTAATAATGATTCTGATGTTATGATATGCTATGGATGCAAATGATGATGCAACTAATGTGTTATGATTCTAGGGTGTTTTATGGATTTATGCCTATGTGATGCATGTGATGGATCCTATGATGTTAATGAAATGTGATGCCTTTATGTTTTTGTTCTTTTCTGATGCAAATAAATGATGCAATGAATGAGTGATGGATGAAATAATCACATGATGGTGCATAGTTCAATGTGTTTATGATGTTTATATGATGATGATGATGATTATGATGATTATGCAATGATGATTTTGTTATGCTTTATGGATGATGGATTTGATTATGCAAATGATGTAAGATGTTCCATGTGATGATTATGTTGAATGCGATGCAAATGATGTGCGATGTTTTGTAATGATGAATGATGATTATGTGATGCAAATGATTATGCAGATGATTATGTTCTAGGGTTTTAAGCTTAAATGAGTGAATTTTTCCAACTTCCAAGAGTTGTGTGAAGGTTGTCATCAGTTGATCATTGATTAAGTTAAGCTTCACAAAACTTGACATTTTCCCCAATTCTTTTGGAAATCTGAAGAGACTCACTCGTTTAAGCTTAGTGAACCACTTCCCTAATGCCACTATATGAAATGATTTTTGATTATGCAAATGAGATGCGATGGACGTCATTTTTGTGTTTTCTGTATGATGTTGTAATGTTTTCTAATGTATGCAAATGATGATGCAATTGATATGAAACTATATGATGTGTTTTTGTTTAATGTCAAGTGTACTCAATCCATTGATAAGAGAGATAACATCATTGTTGTAGCTTGGAAACTCCATAAATACAAATGTAAACTAACATGGATGCAATCTACTCTAAACATGCATATCTCATATGCAAAATTTGTCATTTGTAATAGCCAATTTTTTGTGCTTTTTATCATCATTGGGCCTTTAAAATGTTGAAAGTGAGTACAAGCATCAATGGTATATTTTAGACCATGATGACTTGAGTACTACTTCCATGATGTTTGATAGTGTAAGTTAACACAAGCATCTAAGTATAATTACACTGAGATGACCTAAGCATTGCCTACGTAAATAGACAAGAGTTAATCCTTTCCCTATGCAAATTCATAATGTCATTAGTGATACTTTCTAGCGCACGTCTTGCGAAAATTTACATAGTAATAATGATCAATTCACAGACAACAAAAAAGAAAAATCATACTCCTTCCTGGCTCATCTAGTTTGATACATCATTGATGGGCTACAAAGATATGATAACAAAAATTAAAGTACAACAATTGAACATTTATGTTTAATGTGATAAACCCATGATTCAAAAGAGCATCATCCTTTCGATTTTCTGATGTTTTTGGGATTTTTTGATTTTCCAATTTTTAGGTGTTTTATGAGATTTTGACCAAGAACCTAAACTAAAGACGTATCCTAGGGGCCTCGGGGGCTTATCAAAGATTAGCCTTTCCTACATTATACATGCAAAGACCACGTAGTTCAACTAACCCAACCGATTTACAGGACCAAGATATGAATAGATGAGAGACAACAACTAATTACAAGGGACCACTAAAGGACTTGACCTAGGGTGTCTCAGGGGCTGATCAAAGATTAGCCTTGCCTATGTTTAAGCTTAGAGACAACATAGTTTGACAAGATGACTTTGTTTTTGACTTTTTGACTAACTTTTTGACTAACTTTTTGACCTATTTTTGGATTTTGAAATGATATGGATATTTGATGCATTTCAGATGGTGATTGATGTTCAATGTTGGGTTGTGTTATGATCATTATTTTTGTTGTGTTTGTCTTCCTGCTATTTGTCTATTGGTTCAAGCTCAAAGTTTGTTGCCCCCAATGAGTTCAAGATTTTTCCCCCAGTCTATGGTGAGACACGGCTGCGATGCTAGGATATGTACATGATGATTTTCAAAGGATAGGCAAATGGATGGAAAATGTGGACGATTGACGTGCTCAAATAGATGGAAAACCTAACCTATCACAAATAGCGTTTGTTGTTAGGTTTTCACTACTTTCTTTTATTGCACTTTTTCAGATTTTATGATTTTTTTTTTATCTTTTTTATCTTTTTTTGTATTTTTCTCTTTTTCTGATTTTTTTGTTGTTACCAAGACGCCTGTTTGCTAGGTTTTCATCAAGGCAACCATTTTTCTTAGGACATTTTCTGATGTTTTTGGTATTTTTCAAGACCTTTTTCTAATGCACTGGATGATTCAATTGTAGAAATTTTTGAGATATAGGCTATTGAGGGGTTCATCAAACAAATCCCCTTCTGGTGTAGACAACTGATATGATCCTGATCCAAAGGCTGAGACAATGACAAAGGGACCTAGCTAGTTTGGTTCAAATTTCCCCTTCTTCTCTCAATCTTGTTGATTGCGGGGGTTCTCTTTCAAGACTAGATCGCCAACTTGAAATGTTCTAGGCTTGACTTTATGGTTGTAGCTTCTAGATATCCTTTGTTGATATGCCTTCAGGTGATGTACTACATGTTGACGATGCTCATCCAAGAGTTCCAATTCTTGTAACCTAGACACCTTATGATCCTCATCTTAAATGATCCCTTTTAGTGACTCAAAAAGTGATGGAAGCTCAACCTCATGGGTAGAATGGCTTCTGAGCCATAGACAGAGCATAAGGTGTTGCTCCCATTGGGGTGTGAATATTGGTTCTGTAAGCCCACAAAGCAGGGTTTAGTTGTACATGCCAGTCACGTCCAACATTGTTGATGGTTTTCTTTAAGATCTTCAAGATAGTCTTGTTTGAGGCCTTTGCCTGGCCATTTCCTTGAGGATAATAGGGTGTAGAAAATTGATGTTGGATATGAAATTTCTCACAAAGTTCTTCAACGTCTTGATTTTTGAAAGGTCATCCATTGTCCATGATGATGGACTAAGGGATGCCATACCAAAAAATGATGTAGTTCAGGATGATAGATGGAATTTGTTTTCCTATGATGGTGGTTAGGGGAACCGCTTCGATCCACTTCATAAAGTACTCTGTGGATATGATGATAAACTTGTGTCCATTGGATGAAAATGGGTGTATTTTTCCTACGATATCCAACCCCCACTAAAAAAAGGGACATGTTGATGCAAAAGGGTGAAGTTCCTACACTGGTGCATGGATGATATTTCCATGAATCTAGCACTTTTGACATTTCTTGACAAATTGAAAAGAATCCTTCTCCATATTGGGCTAGTAATATCCCAAACGGAAGAGTTTCTTAGCTAGGGTTAAACCACTTGAATGAGTGCCACAAAAACCTTCATGTACTTCCCGTAAAGCCGTTTCAGGATCATCACATTCCAGACATCAGAGGAGAGTTCCATCAAGACCTCATCGATAAAGGACATCTATAATAAGGGTGTGTTAGGAGGTTTGGCGAATGAAGTTTCATTTTTTATTACAAGATAGGTCAGGAGGAAGGGTGTTTTATTTTAGGTACGTAAAAATTTTCCCATAGGGGGAAGTGTCAGCCTCAGCTAGATGGTAGATAACTTGGGACTCTAGGTTTTCATAAGATGGGTTGAACAATTGTTCCACCATGAACTCATAATAGGCTCATTTCTCTAGAATTTGCTAGAGAAGCAATGGTCGCCATGGCATCAATGACTTTGTTGTCATTTCGAGGAATTTGCTCAAATATTATTTCCACAAAGTACTTTTTGAAGTCATCAACCATTATTTTGTAGGGCATCAACTTGTCATCCTTTGTTTGATAGTCATCGTTTACCTAGTTAATGACTAGTTGTGAATCCCCATAGACATGTAACTCTATGATCTTCCACTCAACTGCTACTTTGATTCTAATGATGAAGGATTCATATTCAGCTATGTTGTTGGTGCAAGGGAACATCAGTCTGTAAGACTTGGGAATAGTGTGTCCTTGTGGCGAGATAAACAAAATTCTAGCTCCTGATCCATGTTGTGTATAAGAACCATCAAAATATAAGACCCATTGTTTTGTGGACACTGTTAGGACATCAACATCTAGAAACTCAATGTTCATGGGATGACTATCCTACAATGGTGATTCAACTAACTAATCCACAATTTCTTGCCCTTTGATTGGCTTCCTATCAACATATTGGATGTCAAATTCACTTAGTATCATGACGCACTTGGCTAGTCTTCCAATCATCAGATTAGCTTTGCTTATAAGGTATTTCAGTGGATCTATCTTGGCTATCAATTTGATGGTATGTGTAAGCATGTAGTGTTGCAATTGTTGGGTAGTGAACACTACTACTAAACAAGCCTTTTCAATGAAGGTGTAATTGATCTCATAGCCATTTAAGGTTCTGTTGATGTAATATATTGCCCTTTCTTTTCCTGTTGAATCCTCTTGTGCTAACAAGGATCCTAATGATATTTTAGTTGTTGCTATGTCTAATAAAAGTGGCTTTCCTTATGTTGGTGGTATCAAGATAGGTGGAATCATTAGATATTGTTTTAATTGATTGAGGGCTCCTTCACATTTCTCATCCAATTGGAAAGATACATTCTTGTGGAGCAAGTGGTTGAAAGGATGGGTCTTGTCTGCCAGTTGTGCAATAAATCTCCAGATAGATTGAAATCTCCCTTGCAAGGATCTGAGTTGGCCGTTGTTTTTAGGAGGCATCTCCATGATAGCTTTGACTTTTACAGGGTCCACCTGAATGCCTTTAGCTGACACAAAGTACCCCAAAATTTTAGTTGATGTTACACCAAATACACATTTCTTGGGATTTAGTCTCACATTGAACTTCTCTAGCCTGGTGAAGATTTTATCTAAGATTTCCAGGTGTCCTCTAGTGTAGGATTTTTTCAACAAATCATCTACATAGTCTTCCATAAAAGTGTGCATCATGTCATGAAAGATGGCGGTCATTGCTCTCTAATATGTGGCTCCAACATTTTTCAACCCCAATGGCATGACATTCCGACAAAAGGTTCCCCACGGACATGTGAAGGAAATTTTATCTTGATCTTCGGGAGAAATTTTGATTTGATTATATCCTAAAAATCCATCCATGAGCGAGAGCATTTCATGTCCAAAAATCAAGTCCACGATGATGTCAGTGTTGGGTAAAGGAAAATCATCTTTTGGGAAAGCTTTATTGAGATCTTTGAAATCTGTGCAAATTCTGATGCTTTTTGTCTAGTTTGGAAATAGGTATGATATTAGAAATCCACTCTGCATAGTCGATAGGTCTGATAAATCCCACATCTAATAACTTCTTTAGTTTGGCTTTGACCAAGAGGGCGATATGGGGATGCATTTTCCTTAACTTTTGCTTAATCGTTTTTACTCCTGCTGGTAGAGATAGGTGATGCATGATGAGTTCTAGATCAATCCCTGACATGTCGGCATAAGACCAAGAAAAGTTGATTTTCTTTTCTATAAAGAATTTTATGAAGTCTGATTTTTCTTGATCTGACAAGGATTCTGCTAGATGGACAATCTTCACTTTTTCTTCATTTCCAATATTGATAGACTGGGTAGGTTCAACCAATATTTTAGATTGTTCCTAAAGTCAAATCTTCCATACTTTAGGGCCACAGAGAGGTTTTCACTATTGGATATGCTCTTTGTTTTTACTTTTTCTAGATCTAATACTACCATTTAATGTTTTTCACCATCAGATCTATTCCCTGTATTATTCATTTTGCAGCTAGAAAATTTGACACTCTCCTGATTGGAAGCTTCGTTACAATGTCCAATGGTGGAATCTATTTCGGGATTGGCAGAACAGAGGAAGTTGAAAATGGCTTCGTCGTTTGAAAAGAGGGGGATATCAAATGGCTCAATTTGATCCCAATCTATCAATTTGGGATGTATCAGGGTAAGGAGTCGTTGGATTGGCTAAAGTCAAATGTAGTAAGAGTCCCAATGGTAATGTCTTTGGATTTTCCAATAGTGAAATCAATGTCTATAAGGGAACTCTCCTCTGAATTATCCGTTTCACTCTGAGTCTGATCGTCTTCACTGGAATCATCAATGTGTAGTGATCCTATTTCAATCGGTCTATATCCTAAACTTTGACCCTCCTCACACATGGATGTATACTTTTGGACTACATCAATTTCCTTATCATGACAAGACTCTTCAGATAATGAATTCCACTCATACTCATTTGAATCAGTCTCATGAGCGACAGGTTGTATTGGTTCTATGATGCCTTCTTTCCTTTTACCGATAGGACCTTTTCCTCCGTATCCCATCTTTTCCATGATTGTCTTTCCTTTTCCATACTGCTCTTTTTGTATGTGGGAGGTGGATGCTTGTGGCAATTATTCATCTTTGTACAACCAGTTTAAAATCTCCTTGTCATCTGACTCATCCACTAATGTGCCTGCTCTTACAAAGGTTCCATCAAATAGTGTGGTGGGTTGTGATGATTGTTGTCTTGATGTCAATGGTTGTCCATGTGACTTTGGAGAAGATGAAAGTTGTGATAAACATAAGGATTTATGAAATGAGTATTCCCCCATGCCCTTGTCTTTCAATTGGATCTTGGCGACTTGTTTTGATAAGGATTAAAGTTGAATTTCCTATTTTTGCAGAGTAGGATTTGATGTACTTTCTTTACTTGAGGGATTAGCATCACCGATATTCTTATCCTTTAATTGGTCCTTTTTGTCAACCCACTTTGACAAGGCATTTAGTTGTTTCCCATCATTTGATAAACCCTAAATTGGAGCTTCCCTATTGTGTGGTAAAAAAGCATCTTGAGTAGTCTTGAGGGTGTTACAATATTGGGGGTTGTTTGAATAAGCTGCAATAGTGATTTCTTGCCCATTGAATGGAAACTTCAAACACTGGTGATATGTGGATGGCACTACTTAGATGTTGTGAATCCAAGGTCTTCCCAAGAGTATGTTGTAGGTTAACTCTTTGTCTAACACCTGGCATATTATATCTCTGACAACTGGTCCCACTTGAATAGGTATCACTATTAGCCCTTGTGAAGATCTCTCCTCGTCATCATATGCTTTTATTGTGATTTTCCTTCTAGGATCAATAACATTTTTTGAATAGCCTAGTGCATGGACAAGTTTCAAAGTACAGATATTCAGGCCAGCTCCTCCATCTATTAGGACACATTTAACACAATGTTTGTGGATTAGGACCTCAATGCATAGAGTCATGTTGTGGGGATGATTGATAGATACATCATCATGTTTAAAAAAGGACAAGCAGTGCGGTGCAGTCAAATGTCCCACCATAGTTTGGAATTGGAAAACCTCTCGATTGTTGGGTACGGTGGTGGCAACTAGAGCTTCTTCCAAGATTTTCTTGTGAGCAAGTGAAATCTTGAGAAGTTCTAATATGGATATTTGTGCAGGTATCTTCTACAACTGATCCACTATGTTATATTGGGTTGTAGTGATAGAAATTGATTTGGACGTGGAAGGGGTAGCTCCTTTCAATGTTACCTTGGCTTGTCCTTGTGTGATTGCATTGACGGGTGTATTGTCGTGTTGTTCTCTGATTTTGATAAC